>CAEFZP010002136.1:0-63241 GCA_903064625.1 Mallotus villosus
TCTGGGTCATGGACACATCTCTCTCTCCTCCCTAGTATGAAGACCTGAGCTCTGGGTCATTTCAATGACACATCCTCTCTCTCCGCCTCCCTGCTATGAAGACCTGAGATATGGGGTCATACGACACATCCTCTTCTCCGGTTCCTGCCCATATGAGACTCTGAGCTATGCGTCATATGATAGACACATCCTCTCTCTCCTCCAGTATGAAGACCTGAGCGCTGGGGTCATAGACAATCCCTCTCTCTCTCCACTCCCTTATGACGACCTGCGCTCTGGGGTCCTGAGACACATCCTCTCTCTCTCTCCCTCGTATGAAGCCGGAGCTCTGGGGTCATCATAGACACATCCTCTCTCTCCTCCTCCCTATATGCAGACCTGAGCTCTGGGGTATCATTAAACACATCCTCTCTCTCTCCTCCCTATATGAAGACCTGAGCTCTGGGTCATAGACACATCCTCTCTCTTCTCCTCCCATATGAAGACACTGAGCTCTGGGGTCATAGACACATCCTCTCTCTCTCCCTCCCATAATATGAAGACCTGAGCTCTGCGGTACATAGGACACTCCTCTCTCTCGATCTCCTCACCTAGATGAAGACATGAGCTCTGGGGTCATAGACACATCCGCTCTCTCTCTCCCAGTATGAAGACACTGAGCTCTGGGGTCAGGAGACACATTCCTCTCTCTCTCTCCTCCTTCCCTTAGTATGAAGACCTGAGCTCTGGGGTCTAGAAGACACAGCCTCTCTCTCTCCTCTATGAAGACCTGAGCTCTGGGTCTATAGACCACAATCCTCTCTCTGCGCCTCCGTAGTGAGACCTGAGCGCGTCAGTAGACATCAATCCTCCGTCTCGCCGCCTCCCATATATGAAGAACCGGAGCTCCTGGCGTCATAGACACATCATCTCTCTCCTCCGCCCTATATGAAGACATGAGCTCTGGGGTAATAGACACATCCTATCGCTCTTCCTCAATAGTGAAGACCGAGCTATGGGGGTCAGTAGACACATCCTCTATGCTCGATCCTCCTCCCAGTATGAAGCACGGCTCTGGAGGGGTCATAGACACATCCTCTCTCCTCTCCTCCTCCTAGTATGAGGACTGGGCCTGTCTTAGGCGACACATCTCTCTCTCTCTCCCTGTCTGAAGACCTGGCTCTGGGGTCACATTAGACACAGGTCCTCTCTCTATCCTCCCAGTATGATCGCGACAGACCTGAGCCTGAGCTCGTCAGAGACACATCCTCTCTCTCTCCTCCCGTATATGAGACGTGAGCTCGTCATAGACACATCATACTTCTCGCCCTAGATGAAGACAGAGCCCTGCATAGACACAGTCGCTCTCTCCTCCTCCAGGATGAAGCGCCTGAGCTCGTGGGTCATAGACACATCCTCTCTCTCTCTCCCTATAGACGACTGAGCTCTGGGGTCAGAGACACATCCTCTCTCTCCTCCCTAGTATCGAAGACCTGAGCTATGGGGTCATAAACGGGACAATCCCTCTCTCTCTCTCCTCTATATGAAGACCTTGCGAGCTCTGGGTCTAGACACATCCTCTCTCTACTTCGTAGTATGAATGACACTGTGAGCTCTGGGGTCATAGACCATCTCTCTCCTCCTCTCCTCCTACTATGAAGAACTGAGCGCTGGGGTAATAGAACATACCTCTCTCTCTACTCCCTCCCAGTATGAAGACCTGAAGCTCTGGGGTAATAGACACATAGACACATCCGCTCTCTCCTCCTCACCAGTATGATAGGACATGGGCTCTGGGGTGCCTAGACACATCCTCATCTCTCTCCTACTCCCAGTATGAAGCTGAGGCTCTGGGGTCATAGACACATCCTACTCTCCATCCTCCCAGTATTGAAGACCTGGCTCTGAGGGTTCATCGACAATCCTCGATCTCTCCTCCAGTATGAGACCTGAGCTCTGGGGTCATAGAAAATCCTCTTCTCTTCCTCCCATATGAAGAACTGAGCTCGGGGTAGTTAGAAACATATATCTTCTCCTCCCTGTATGAAGACTGAGTATGGGGTCATAGACAATTCCTCTCTCTTCCCCCCAGTTTGAAGCCTTGAGTCTTGGGTCATAGGACACATCCTCTCTCTCCTCCTAAGATAACCCCCTTGGGTCCCTGGGTAGGACTGAACCAGTGCTTTATGTTCATCCAGCAGAAGCATCCAGAAGCTGCCATCAGGGTCCTATTGATTGTGGTGGGTAAGCAGCTTTACGAGGAGAGTTATAAAAGAGACCCCACCTTTCCAGATACCCTCGAGGACGAGCGAGCAGACGAGGGCGACGAAGCCGCGGAGCGCAGAGAGAGCCGAGAGGGCGCGAGCCGCGGGCCGCCGCGCGCGCAGAGGGCGCGCGGCGCGAGGGAGCGGGGCGGAGCGGAGCGCGGGGGAGAGGGCGCGGCAGCGCGGACGCGCGCGCCGAGGAGAGCCGAGAGGGAGGAGGGAGAGAGGGAGAGCGGGAGCGCGCATCAGAGGACGGGAGAGAGAAGAGAGAGCGAAGTAGCGAGAAGCGCGAGCCAGAGAGCGGCCGCGCGCCGGAAGACGCGAAGCGAAGGGAGGGGAGCGAAGAGAGCGAAGCCGCGCAGAAGAGCGCAGAGAGCGCGCTGCGCGGCGCGCGCGAGAGCCGCGGGGCGAAGCGAGGGCGAGCGAAGCACGCGCCGCGCAGAAGAGAGGGCGCGGACAGCACAGAGAAGCGACGGGACGAGGAGAGCGAGAAGAAGAGGGAGAGAGAGAAAGCGACAAAGGAGCGCGCACAACGCGAAGGAGACGCAACCCGGGCGCGAGAAAGAAGCGAAGAGCGCAGGCGCGCACAGAGAAAAGCGGGACGTGAAAAGAGAGGGGAGAAAGAGGAGCGAGGAGAGAGAGAGCGAGAAAGGAAAGCACGAGAAAGGTAAAGAAAGCAGCGCGAGAAAGAAAGCAAGAGAGAAAGAAAGAGCGAAGTAGAAGAGGAGAGCGAACGAAATGCAGAGAAAAAAGAAGAGAGAGAGACAGAAGCGTAGATAGAGCAGAAATGAGAGAGAGAAGAAGAATAGAAGAAGAGAGAGGAAGAACAGTAGAGGAGAGAGCAGAGAGAGAGAACCAAATAGGGAATCATTACCTAGAAGATGGTTGAACAAGGAAGACGGGTAAGGGAGAGACTGCGGAACGAACGGGAAGAAGAGTGAGACAGAACGAGGAGAAAAGAAGAGAGAGCGAGCAGAACAGAAGAGAGAGAGGAAAGAAGAAGGGAGGAAAAGAAGAGAGAGCGAGAAGATAGAGAGTAGAGAACGACGACTCGGGCTGCACACAAATCACGGCAAGAGAGCCAGAAGAAGCGCGAGAGAGACAAGACGCATAGCTTATAGAAGCTAGCAGCGAAGACCGGCAGTCGCTAGAAGCATTCCTTCTCTCTCTCTCTACTCCTCTCTCGCCAGAAGTAGACTATCTCTGCCCCCTCTTCTCTCGCTCCTCCCTCCTAGTATATCTCTCTACCTCCTCTCTCTCTCTCTCCCTCCTCTCTCTCTCTCCCTCCCCTCTCTCTCCCTCCTCTCTCTCTCTCCCTCCTCTCTCTCTCCCTCCTCTCTCTCTCCCTCCTCCTTCTCCTCCTTCTCTCTCTCTCCTTCTCCAGCACCAACTGGCACCACAGCGGGTGCACTCTGGGCATTTACATAACCATGACATCATCCCCTAGCCCCACTCTGCACACTATGCTGCTAGCGAGGGAGGGAGGGAGGGAGGGAGGGAGGGAGGGAGGGAGGGAGGGAGGGAGGGAGGGAGGGAGGGAGGGAGGGAGGGAGGGAGGGAGGGAGGGAGGGAGGGAGGGAGGGAGGGAGGGAGGGAGGGAGGGAGGGAGGGAGGGAGGGAGGGAGGGAGGGAGGGAGGGAGGGAGGGAGGGAGGGAGGGCCCCTGGAGCATCCTATACCTGGTTTCTATTTCATGTACTTAGCATGTAGCATGTAATGTACAAATACTTCATTAATGTACTTAAGTCGATTTTTCTTGCATCATTGATGAGGACTCTACTATAATCTACTGTACTCTATTGTACTCTGCTCTGCTGTAATTGGGTGTGCCACGTCGATGACGACGTGGCCATCCTTTGTAATCTCACATATATATTATTATTATTGTTTATTTTCCCACCCCTAAAACTCGGTCAATATTTGGACTACATAGAGAACGACCCGGTAAAACGTTCCGTCTTGGTAGCGATTGAGTTGCTTGTATCAGAATTTACGTTCCGATGCATGGTTTAAGCTTAAAGTACATTTTTGTGGCGAAAAGTGAAGCTAATGTGGCTAACTTGCTAGCCACAGTCATTGACGTTCCTACCGTCACTAACGTCACGAAAAACACGCGTGACTGCCAGGCTGTAGAAGAACATTCGTTTAGCAGCTCGTTAACTTCTGGGAGATAGCTAGGCTAACTTGAAATGCCAGAAGCATTACTTTACCCTTACATTGTAAGGGGACTGCAAAAATACTAGTCCGGTCACCGGTGGTGTACTGTAGACACATTTCTTGCAGCAACTGAATGGTGAGATTGTCCGAATCCTAGCTAGGTGTTGTTGAGCCGGATAGCGTTAGCTTGTTTTAGCCATTACCTCAGTTTGCAACCGCCCAACTTTGTGTACATTTAGTCTAGCCAGAGAGGCAAATTTCAACTATACAGAAGAACGCTACCGAAATAAACGTACTGTACTGCAAACGATTTGTTTTAAGGAGTTTTTATTTGCAACTGTCTGCTTTTGGACTGTTTAGCGTAGCTAGCTCTAGTAGATAGCTCTACTGTAGTGTAGTAGTAACGCTAACTAACGACTGGCTGTTCGTTCGTGAAGGCGCCAAAAGTGGATGGTTAAAAATAGAAAAGGTAGTCTACAGTAGGCTACATTAAACCAATAAAACCGTTTCTAACAACGTTATGTTTTCGCCGTGTTTGTATTATTCAATTTAGTTGTAGGCCTATATGTGCTTACTTCTTTTTGCTATACAGTTCAGGTAATGCTAGCTAGGCATTTAGGAGTTGAATGATCAGATCTATGGAGGATTATCGGGGCCATAACTAAATAAATAAATACATAAATAAATAAATAAATGAATGGTTAAATACTTGGATAAATAAATAATTAGATAACAAAATGAGACACTAAATATATAAATGTTACATGTATATATATCACATTTATTTATTTATACTTACATTTAGTCATTTATACTTACATTTATCCACGGTGTAACTTGCTTGCTGCTAAATAAATCTGTCGTCACCCGTCACCAAGTCAGGGGGCGGGTTAAAGCCTCTGATTGGTGAATGAACAGTATTACACACGAGGTAGGCTCAACCAGTCGATCGAGCTCTCTTCGATCCAGAGGGATCCTACTCTATCGTCTCATTGTGCGATACTGCAAAATGTGGTACTAAGTAAATACAGGGCCAGTATTGCCAATACCAATACCGATGTATTTACTTTCATGTCGGGAAAAGCAATGCCTCATAATGTATTAAGTGAATGCATCATCAATATGAACATTTGAATGAAAATACAAAATTAGAATTTTCATGATCATTGAATAATTTTTCCTTTAATTAATTGTTCATGATTATGATCATAATAAAACACAGGACGAAGAGTTTTGTCTAAAATACTGTTATTATAGTGTGCTGCCGAGCAGTATCCTACTGCACGTGCACGCCGGCAACAACTCACAGCATAGCACGGGAAGGGGCAAAGTGAGCTTGAGCGAAGTTACAGGAGTGGTGTTTGCACAACCACTATGATGTAAAGGGAGTTGTGTAGGCTGTAGAGAAGATACATTGAAACTCAAGTAGCCTATCGATCTCATCTCGCCAGTATCAATCAATACTAATACCAACGTTGGTATCGATAGCCTACTTTAGATCGATTTACCCAATCCTATGCTGTACCATCTCGCGGAGGATCGTGAACACATTTTCATAGATGTCTGTACACATTTTCAATGATGTCTATGTCAGCCAGGGCCAATATCATTGCTATAATTTCAGCGAAGCTCTCAATATTATGTAATAAAAAATGTGAATTGGCAGTTGCCTCCATCTCTTCAGCTACAGCCAACATTTCGCCTACTGTAGCATGCAATATTTCATTTATTGAATCTGCACCGGGTGCTGCCATCTTGAATTAGTCAAAAGCAGTCGATTCAAGTTGAACCACCAATCAGAGGGTTTAACCCGCCCCCTGACTTGGTGACGGGGTGACGACAGATTTATTTAGCAGCAAGCAAGTTACACCGTGGATAAATGTAAGTATAAATGACTAAATGTAAGTATAAATAAATAAATGTGATATATATACATGTAACATTTATATATTTAGTGTCTCATTTTGTTATCTAATTATTTATTTATCCAAGTATTTAACCATTCATTTATTTATTTATTTATGTATTTATTTATTTAGTTATGGCCCCGATAATCCTCCATACAGATCAACCCAACATTCTGGGTTAAATGGTCAACCCATCTTGCTGGGTTAACGTGTGTTCTGTCCTATATTTAACCAGCTGCTGGGTTGGAATTGACTGGGCTGTTTTAAACCTTACCCAGCATTTTTTAGAGTGAACTGTGTCATGTAGGCTAGGCTGAATTGTGAGCTCACGGTGTCCGGTAGCCTACTCTATGCTATAAATATAGCGAGCAACTCGACATTCAGACGTCTCTGAGGTAGCTTTAAAATATCAGAAAACATTTATATATTGACGTTGATACATTTAGATGAATCAATATGTCCTACACCAGCTTGCGATCCATTTTATGACATTAGCCTATGTTGCCCGGGCAACACATACTACAGCGGTCTATGATGCATCTGTTTTCAATCGTTAAAATAAACATTACTCACAAATACATTTTCGTTGTACGATTTATTATGACATTAGATTACAAGTAAACGATTGGTTGGTGAAATAATCATTACCTGTGATTTCAAACGAGTACTGCAACGCTGTAGCCTACGCGAGACACTGTAGCTAACAAAAACATCCACAGCTGTTTACAGTAGGAAGTCAAACGGCGACAGAACATGTTCGGCACTCCCTTAAATCAAAAGTATTTCAATAAGTGAAACTGTCTGACTACTAACCCGAACTTCATTGACACAGCCTAAACTTGTCAATCTGTTCATGAAAGCAATATTTAATTTCAGCCTAAAACCGTACAACGGAACGTTCAACCAACGATCGCCACCAAGACGAACACTGTATTATACAATTTACCGGGGGCAGCTTCTCCACAAAGGGCTATATCGCATTTTGCGTTGTTACTGACAATGATCGCTATTGAGCTTTTTATGCATGAGCGATTTTCCACTAAATAAATGTCAAGTTTATGTACGTTTTTGGGGGCACGTCATAAGTTAGCAGATATAGAGCTACTGTTTGAATCGCCATTCCATCAGAAATATTCCAGTGATAACGTTGTTACAGTAGCTTCTTTCCAAGGGTGTTCTTAATGAATTATTATGCAATAGACTATGAGTAGGCTAAGCAGGCACACCCTCACAATTTCCCCAGAAATTGCATGCTCTCTAGTTTACTCTGTTTTAGGCTTCTCTGTTCTCCTCTACCCTCTCCTCTCCTTTCACCGTGTGTGAAAAGGTTTTGAAAGGTTAATTTAAAAAAAACTCAAAAACGTGAGACTGTTTGTATCGTGTTTTCTTAAGTTTTGAAAGGTTGAACAAATATTTGGGAAAATTGTTTTACAAAAATGTTTGCAGTGCAGAAAAAATGTCAAAAGTACAGTGCAACGTCACATGTCAACCATGATATCAAGTATGCAACGATACACAACATGTTGTAGAATGAGGAAGTAATGTGAGAATGTGAGAGGAGACACATGATGAACAGAGCACGCACCACAGAAGGAGGAAGACAAGGGGAGGATTCAACAAGTGTCACTGTACATTTCTGTGTGTGTGTAGGGGTGTCTGTGTAAGCGTGTACATAAACGCGTGTGTCCGTGTGTCTGTGTGTCTGTGTGTGTGTGTACATACACGTGTGTGTGTGTGTGTGTCTATGTGAATGTGTGTGTACATACACGTGTGGGTGTGTGTGTAGGTGTGTCTGTGTGAATGTGTGTGTGTACATACACGTCTGGGGTGTGTGTGTGTGTGTGTGTGTGTGTGTGTGTGTGTACATACACGCGTGTGTGTGTGTGTGTGTGTGTACATACACGTCTGGGTGTGTGTCACTATCTAGTGGAGTTCAGACTGCAGATATTTTGCAGACTGCTGAGAGATGCTCTGATCAGTTAATGATCACAGATATTGATTATTGATCAGCCGAGTCTGAAGACATCAGCCTGCCTTTCTGAGAGAGAGAGAGAGAGAGAGAGGCTGGGAGAGAGAGAGAGGCTGGGAGAGTGAGAGAGAGAGAGAGAGAGAGAGAGAGAGAGAGCAGCTGAGAGATGATCGACAACCACCAGTCTTTTTTTACGGGTCTATTGACCAATGATCGGTTTACCTTATTGATCACTTTCAGATGGCAGGTTAAAGGGACTTCACCTGACAGAACAACATGATCTACCTGTCTAACTAGCTTAGAGAGACCGGCTAGCATCACTACTGTACACAGGGTCATGGGGACATGATCTACCTGTCTAACTAGCTTAGAGAGACCGGCTAGCATCACTACTGTACACAAGGTCATGGGTGGGGACTGGGGACTGGGGACAGTACACTGTCAATACCACCATGACTGTCGCCCTCCACTCCTCCCTCCCTCCATCGAGACAGGGTACCTTTGATGAGTATCCTGGTGGTCTGTCCTTACACCAGCATTAGTATTTCTGTCTCATTTGACTCCCTCCATTCAAAGAATGGACGACACCACTATGCTCCATCCCGTAATAACTGACTGAACCCCCATGTTCCAGATACTCCAGATGCCAATATTTATTCACTTACATGACTAAACCTGTCCCCTGTTACTGCCCACTCCTCCTCCCCCCACATGGTAGCACCATCCCGGCCAGGAGAAGTCTCTCAGACCAGCATCATACATGGTTCTGCTGTGGACAGATATGGAAACAGAGAGAGAGGGAGGGAGAGGAGACTCACCCGCAAGTCCTCCGCCACTGTCTCCATGGCCCTTCCGTTTCTGGAGGATGAAATAGGGATTTGCTCTCTCGGTGATCCACAGCGCTCCAGCCAGCAGAACCTCTTCGGGGTTGACCCACATCTTGTCCTGTATTTTGTTATGTTACATCGATTCCAGCTGCTTCAAGTTGCGCCTGTCAAATCAGCCGCTGATTCTGTTTTATAAGCTCACGGCTGCCTCACACGCGCACCATCGCGCGACAGCGTGGTGCAGTAAAAACACATATATTCTTATATTATAAACACGTAAAATGTTAATATTCGACGCATAAAGCGCGAAAGCGAATGATAAGATAGACGCTCCAAACTTAGGTAGACGCCGCGTGCTATTAGCGTGTTTAGATCCTAACCGTGCGTGTCACAAACTGCAAGTCACACGTTCTTCTGAAGCATTTCTTGATCATTTGAGTAGCACAGACTGCAGGGTTGGACGCGGAAAGAAGATGACATTGATAATTCTCTGCTGTTTTTCAAAAATGAAGTGAAGCGCGATGGGTCAGCAGTCTTTGTTGTTCATCGTCAAGACGCTGGCAGGTGCAAATCATTACGGCGCCGACGCTTCGTCGTTGTTACACACCTTAAGGCCTACTAATTTTCAAAATATCTCGACGACAACATATAAACACTCGTAATCGCGTTGTCACTGTTCTTCGGGGGAAAGGGCAATCTAATAGTCAAACGCTGCCTTCCACACCGAACAACAATAAATACGACGCCTTCTCTCTAGCGCCGCTCTGCCGCACAGCATGAACGCGCTGTATCAACACCGCGCGTCACGGAGTGGCTACATACATACGTCATGTTGGTGGGAGGCGGTAATTCTGATGGTAAAAGTGGCAGAGAAAATATGAATGACATATATTAGCATATAAATAAAACAACAAGCTTGGTTTCTTCTTAAAGGAAGGTCTATTACAACAGCAGCTCAAAACTTGTTTTCACCGTTTGCGTTGTATTATGTTATTAGAGCAACGCAACCTTGCGTTTGTTCTAATAACCTTTGATATAAAATGAGTTTCATTTTTTATTTTCTGGTAAAATTTCAACGATTCTCTTTTGTTTTCACTCTTGTTTCACACGTGCAATTAATTTATAATCTCAAATATATATATATTATAATCTTATCTCAAATTTCCCCATTGTGGGACTAATAAAGGATTCTGATTCTGATAAATCATATAGATGTAGGCCTATAGGTCAAAATATAGGTAGCATTTTGACTTATTTCATTAGTTTATTATAGAACATTTTGCAAAGTTTGATTAATGTATAATATTGACTATTACGTTTCTGGGGTAGGCCCCAGGAAAAACCACATAGGTTTCTGGCCCCACCTGCATGTTTTTCTTTTCTTCTTTTGTATTTTTATATTGTTTTAATCTTTGTATACATGCGAATAAACAAATTTAAAAAACTGTTTTCGTTTTTACCTTGTTTGAAATTAGCTAAATTAGGATGAGTGGCATAACGTCCACGCAGGGGCGAATCTAGGTTCCCACTTTTGGCGGGGCTAAGCCCCTAGATAAAACCTATTATTTTTCCTGTGACCCAGCAAAATTAGGGGGTCTGGGGGCATGTTCCCCCAGAATAATTGTGTCCTCTAGTGGGTTTTAGGAAGAGAAATTAACGAATTTAGATTTAAAATATGAAACGTTTTTTATTTTTTTTATTTGCTAATGAAACTTTTGGGGGGGCTCCAGCCTCCACGCATAATTAATCTTTACCTTTCAGTAGATTAACAGTAAATACGTTTCTCATCTATGTTTCCCAGTAGTTCCCTTCTCTGATCGGTAGTTGCAGCTTAGCCCATACATCCTCACCAACAGGCCAGGCAAGAATAAACTGGGACTTTTTAAGACCAAAAACTTTTGTCACGTCGAGAAAGGAAACAGAACTACTCCAAACATGTTATGTTCAATAGGGTGCACTGATACCGCGTTTTGAAAAGTTTTCAAATGAGTCACTTCTCCAGTTCCGCTAGCACCGGCGACAGAGCAAATACGTTTTCCGAAAACAAAATGTTGTTGACAACATATGTGGGAGGTGAGATGGGGGATGTATGACTGTATTCTTTGACAGTATACGGTGTGGCGGGGCTGGAAAGCGGTGAAACTAACACTGTAGTTCAGGTTTCACAGTCTGACTGCCTGCTGCTACGGTGGAGACACTTTCCCTCACAAACCACAGTTTCATAAATCTGCAAAACACTTTCTGTTCTGTGTGTGTGTGTGTGTTTGTGTGCGTGCGTGTGTGTGTGTGTGTGTGTGTGTGTAAGGCAGAGGTTGCCATCTGTGTGTGTGGGGGGATCACTGTACATACACAACCTACTCACCCCAAACCACACAGAGGGGTGTGTGTGTGTGTGTGTGCTCTGCTTACAGACAGGTTATGGTAAGAGGTGAGTTTGCATTGGGGACGGCACCCTCGCTAACCTAGTTAGAAACCACAAGAGTTCCATTATAAGTCAATGAGGATAACACAACCTGTCTGTGTTGTGTTGCACCTCTCCTCACAAGATATCTCTCTCTCTCCCTGTTGATCAACCGCTCTCTCTCTCTCTCTCTCTCTCTCTCTCTCTCCCTGTTGATCTTTCGCTCTCTCTCTCTCTCTCTCTCCTCTCTCTCTCTCTCTCTCTCTCTCCCTGTTGATCAACCGCTCTCTCTCTCTGTTTTGTTTTTTCCTCTCTCTGTTTCTCTCTGTCTCAGAACAGGAATATCAGTTTCATAGCTCACTGTCTGAAAATAACCACATCCCTATTTTGACATCCTTAAAACATTGGGGAAGTGATGCTTCATTCATTTCACAGGGAAAAACTCAAATGTAGTCTCTGGTTGAAACCCCCCAAAGGAATAGATTATCTGAATGTTAGAAAGATACAACTGTACAAAAGTAAATGTAGGAATACGGGTCAATAACAGGTCTGTCGTTCTGTGAACAATCCAAGACTTGTCTGATATTAGAGTGAGAGATGAGCCGTCACCGTGGGCTACAGGGACAAACAACCAACCAACCAATCACTTTCAAATGACCAAAGATGATCAATGATCAAACTGTGAGAGACTTTAAATACTCTCTCTCTCTCTGTCTCTCTCTGTCTCTCTTTGTCTCTCTCTTTGTCTCTCTCTGTCTCTCTCTCTCTCTCTCTCTAGCGTGAATGTGCCCTTTGTGTATCTAACTGTATGTAGAACCAACATATAACTGTATGTAGAACAAACATACTAACTGTATGTAGAACAAATTAAGAATTTCAGCCCTCCGGCATAGATACAAACTGGTATCGGTTTAAGAGAAGATGGGATCTGATCTTTAAAGGTTACTTATGAAAAGCTCAATAAGAAGCAACTGTTATAACTATCGCATCATTCTAGGAAATGAGAGATTAAAGTTTTTACTGAGAAACAAAACAAAATGTTCCCCGTCATCTTGGTCAGGAACTGTAACCGTTGGAGTAACTGATCAGAATTTCCCAGAACATCTTGGTGTGTTTATCCCCTCCTCTGGACCCATGTGAGGTGTTCACCTTTGGAGGGCAGGGCAGGGCAGGGCAGGGCAGGGCAGGGGAGGGCAGGGGAGGGCAGGGCAGGGCAGGGCAGGGGAGAGATTCTATGAAAGGGTTCATTAAAGCCTGCTTCATGCCTGGGTCCTTACAACATAAAGCTTATAGGGCCCTCTCCTGGTCACATGACAAACTGACAGGCACATCTAGGCTTGGCAATCTGAAGAAGGAATTACAAGCAATTCCTCTTACCCTGCAAAGCTGTTCCAACTGTTCCAAATACAAGACTGTATGGGGGGAAAGAGAGCTACATTCATTTGGCCAAAACATTCTTCAACACGGTTTGTGTTTATAATTTAATTTCAGACATAATTGTGCGGTCGTTTAAATGCATTATTTTCCACTGCATGTTACAGGTGAATGAACTATATCTAACATGTATTCATTATCATAACTGCACTCAACCATGGAGTGGGTAGTAATAGTTAAATAGATAAAAATAGGTGAAACTGACAGAATAAAAACACAAGGCCATAAGCTGTAAAAAACGTAATAAAATGTATTTAACAATTACAATTGTTGACCCATACGTACACGTGCAACAGTGTAGTGAAACAGTCTATAGCATCAACAAGGTTTGAATATATATAGTTATACACATATTCCTTTATATAACAAAATAAACAATGCAGTACACCTCTGCAGGTTACACCCATTCAAACCCCCACAACTGCTCTCGAGCACTCACATTCACATCTCAAAGACCAAGCCGAAACTTTAGTTTAAAAACGAATTACGCGAATAAAGATTCTCGCTGTTGAAAGTGCTTTCAAGTTCTAGACAAGGATTTTTCAGCGTGAGCAAAAACATCCCATCCAGTCCATTACTGGAGACCTCTTCCTTAGCAACAAGGTACAGTGTACCTCTTTCTTAGCAACAAGGTACAGTGTATTGAACTGCACTCATTACTTTTCCTTCTTCTTACTGGATGGTGTCTTTCTCAAGTGTTAAAGTGCTTTCTAGTGTTTCATCCAGAAAAGAAAGAGACAAGCTCAGAGAAATAAAAGAGTAATAAACACTCTCTTACTCACTTTACCTGAAATAATCAAATTATTGATCACTTGCAACTGGCTAAGAACAATCTTTAGGATTACACATGCCTTATTTACAACACTTTAGTAAAGTAATTAAATGTTGTAATGCTCGGAAATGGATAATCATTACAATGCTGTGTACCAGCCCACAGTCTCTCTGTATGGTTCAAGGTGGCCTGTTTAATCTGACCCAGTACGACCTGTCCGACTTTTCGATAACTAGCTAGCATCGCAGTGCAGCGCCACCTACTCATCTGGCGGTGAAGTGTTTTCAGCACCCACAGCCTCCGGAGAACTATAAATTCAACAAATCCGTCCGACTGCGTCCGTCTGTATGTCCGTAACAGAGTAGTATAAATCGGCCTTTAGTCAGACACAACTGACTACACACAAGCTAGCATGTCTGCTAACACTACGTTAGCACCAGCAAACAGGACAAGGGTAGCTTATCTATTGCAAAGCAGACAAACTTAACAGAAGCAACCCTAACCAATAATTCTGTTCTGTAAAAATAGTTTAAACAACGAAAACAGCCTTTTGACAAACAGCACAAGAGCTTGTTTCAGTGGTGGAGGTTTCTGGCGGGTTGATGGCTTGTCGTCGTGGATACAGTCATGGTTCCTCTGGTCCCTGCTAGTGTCCCTGCTAGTGTGTGTGGAGGGTTTGTGCTTATGAAGCGTGTATTCGTAGCTGACATCATGCCCAGCCTCCGTCGCCCCAGCTGTCGGCAGGCCTGAGCTGGAGATGAGGCCTTCTAGCATCGTGCCCAGTTGTGCCGAAAACCAGTTGTGCACCAAAACATGTTTGTGGTGAACCCTTCTAACATGTTTGTGATGAAGTTTAGCTTTAAAACACAGGCGTGACAATGATTTGGGAGTTCGCCATTTGGAATTGATAAGAATGCTGGTGGGAACGCACATACCGGATGTAAACTCCTACAGAACACAACTGGATCACTCACTTTATCAGTCTCTACATGAGCCTTCCTCTGTGGTTAGTGAAGCCAGGTGGATCAGCCCTCGGTCTTCCTCTGGGGTTAGTGAAGCCAGGTGGATCACTCACTTCTTCAGTCTCTACATGGTCCTTCCTCTGTGGTTAGTGAAGCCAGGTGGATCAGCCCTCTGTGGTTAGTGAAGCCAGGTGGATCAGCCCTCGGTCTTCCTCTGTGGTTAGTGAAGCCAGGTGGATCCTCTGTGGTTAGTGAAGCCAGGTGGATCAGCCCTCGGTCTTCCTCTGTGGTTAGTGAAGCCAGGTGGATCAGCCCTCGGTCTTCCTCTGTGGTTAGTGAAGCCAGGTGGATCGGCCCTCGGTCTTCCTCTGTGGTTAGTGAAGCCAGGTGGATCGGCCCTCGGTGTGTGTTACTGTTCTCCAGAACGTTGGCAGTGATCTTCTACAGACAAATCTGGAACAGACACTTTTCCATGGCGCTTAACACGTGAGATCGCCACGGCGAACGGTAAACTACAAGCCCCGCCCATGGGAGCGAAAGTGGAGGAGGAGGGAGGGGTGTTGCAGGTCGTGTGCGGGCGGCCCACCCTGGCAGCATGGAGGAACCTCTGTGTTGGTGGGTGTTGCAGTGGGGACAGAGAGGGAGTGTTACGCTGGGAGGGTCAGCTGCTCCACGCCCCAAGGATGCCCCTCCGGAACCTTGTTTCCGCGGTGACCCGTGCCTCCTGCTCGGTTGTGATTGGCTCATGACTTGACCTGGTGATCCTGCAGCTGGATGGACAGCTCTGCTGTGGACACGCCCACCTCGGACACTATGAGGGATCTGTCTGAATCACCTGCAACAGAGAGAGACAGGAGCAACTGGTCAGTACCTGAGCCCACAGCCTCCCTCACACTCCCACAGCCTCTCTCACACTCCCACAGCCTCCCTCACACTCCCACAGCCTCCCTCACACTCCCACAGCCTCCCTCACACTCCCACAGCCTCCCTCACACTCCCACAGCCTCCCTCACACTCCCACAGCCTCCCTCACACTCCCACAGCCTCCCTCACACTCCCACAGCCTCCCTCACACTCCCACAGCCTCCCTCACACTCCCACAGCCTCCCTCACACTCCCACAGCCTCCCTCACACTCCCACAGCCTCCCTCACACTCCCACAGCCTCCCTCACACTCCCACAGCCTCCCTCACACTCCCACAGCCTCCCTCACACTCCCACAGCCTCCCTCACACTCCCACAGCCTCCCTCACACTCCCACAGCCTCCCTCACACTCCCACAGCCTCCCTCACACTCCACAGCCTCCCTCACACTCCCACAGCCTCCCTCACACTCCCACAGCTTCCCTCACACTCCCCACAGCCTCCCTCACACTCCCACAGCCTCCCTCACACTCCCACAGCCTCCCTCACACTCCCACAGCCTCCCTCACACTCCCACAGCCTCCCTCACACTCCCACAGCCTCCCTCACACTCCCACGGCACTAGCCTCCGTTACAAGGGCTCGCTCCAGACCGCCGGTAAGGCCACGGCTTGCATGCGGCAGCCATCGAGGGCCTCTCCAGTCCCCGACAGCAGCTCACGCCTGCGAGGCCGTATCCCACTGTGACGCCTCATCCCACTGTGAAGCCTCATCCCACTGTGACGCCTCATCCCACTGTGACGCCTCATCCCACGGTGACGCCTCATCCCACTGTGACGTCTCATCTCAAGGTGACGCCTCATCCCACTGTGAAGCCTCATCCCACTGTGACGCCTCATCCCACTGTGAAGCCTCATCCCACTGTGACGCCTCATCCCACTGTGACGCCTCATCCCACTGTGACGCCTCATCCCACTGTGACGCCTCATCCCAAGGTGACGCCTCATCCCACTGTGAAGCCTCATCCCACTGTGAAGCCTCATCCCACTGTGACGCCTCATCCCACTGTGACGCCTCATCCCACTGTGAAGCCTCATCCCACCGTGACGCCTCATCCCACTGTGAAGCCTCATCCCACTGTGAAGCCTCATCCCACTGTGAAGCCTCATCCCACCGTGAAGCCTCATCCCACCGTGAAGCCTCATCCCACCGTGACGCCTCATCCCACCGTGACGCCTCATCCCACCGTGACGCCTCATCCCACGGTGACGCCTCATCCCACTGTGAAGCCTCATCCCACTGTGACGCCTCATCCCACTGTGACGCCTCATCCCACTGTGAAGCCTCATCCCACTGTGACGCCTCATCCCACTGTGACGCCTCATCCCACTGTGAAGCCTCATCCCAAGGTGACGCCTCATCCCACTGTGACGCCTCATCCCACTGTGAAGCCTCATCCCTCACTCTGACAGACCCAGGCCCTCGCTACTCCGTCACCGGCCGTCTGGCGAGACCGCCGACGTCGTTCATCTCACTGCTGTCAGGAGAAGACGGGCGCTGAAGACGGGCGCCGCTGCTGTTGACAGACTGTGTATGTTTGCAGCAAGTTGCTTGTTGTGAAACAACAGGAAATCCATCAGCCGTTTAGGATTCAGCATAATTATGACAAAGACTATTGGCTCAAAAAGCACTGATACAATCAGAGAGAGAGATATAGAGATAGAGAGATAGAGAGATAGAGAGAGAGAGAGAGAGAGAGAGAGTGAGAGAGGTACAGAGAGAGAGAGAGAGAGAGAGAGAGAGAGAGAGGTACAGAGAGAGAGAGAGAGAGAGAGAGAGGAACAGCATCTAATCCTGGGTACAAGTGGAGGGATCAGTGTGGATAAGCCCTGTTCTCTGGGCAGCAACGTTTCGTAAGCAAAACCTCACAAAGGTAAACACTTCAGGGAGAAGTATGGAGAACTTGTTTTACTGCCCTGGACAGCATCGTTGACAGGCTACAATAAGGCTAATGTACAACTTGTGACAAATAGCCCCTGTGTGTCGCTGCCACGCCAGAAGTTACGACTCAGCAATATGCTGCGCAACGCACAAATCATTCCCTCCCCTCCCCACTCACTCCTAGAGATGTGTTGTGCTTCCAGGGCCGGGGCCTCAGCCTCCCCCTCCCTCCACGCCGGGTCCAGCACCACGGAGCTGTAGTTCACCGTCACATCGCTGGCGCCTGTGGCGGCGTTGGTGGGCGGGCCCAGGGATGTCTCGTAGTCCGGGGGAATCTCGTCCAGGCAGTCTGCGCTAGACTGCGGAGGACAACACGGAGGCTGGTCAGAACCCTCTGACCATGTTAACCATGCTAGCTTCCCTCCACATCCATGTTAACCATGCTAGCTGCCCTCCACATCCATGTTAACCATGCTAGCTTCCCTCCACATGCATGTTAACCATGCCAGCTGCCCTCCACATCCATGTTAACCATGCTAGCTTCCCTCCACATGCATGTTAACCATGCCAGCTGCCCTCCACATCCATGTTAACCATGCTAGCTGCCCACCACATCCATGTTAACCATGCTAGCTGCCCCCCACATCCATGTTAACCATGCTAGCTGCCCTCCACATCCATGTTAACCATGCCAGCTGCCCTCCACATCCATGTTAACCATGCTAGCTTCCCCCCACATCCATGTTAACCATGCTAGCTTCCTAATCATCAAACCAGTAACTGTCCTAGCCGAGCTAGAGGACTACAGCTGTGTAGTCCTGAGCTGACCCCTGACCCCTGCTCACCGGGATCCCCAGGGCCTTCAGGATGTTCATCTTACACATGGGACACGTCCTGTGCTCCAGCAGCCAGGGGTCCACACAGTGCTTGTGGAACACGTGCCTGGTGACACACACACACACACACACATCACTACAGGAAGTCCTTCCGGGTGATCGTCCCGGTGATGGATGTGTCCCCGCAGCGCCAGGCTGACCTGCAGGGCAGGACGCGGACCAGGTCATTGGCTCTGTAGCCCTCGATGCACACCGCACAGTCCGACTCCGTCTCCTGAAACACACAGGAACACCAGGGATCTCAGAGCCTGACAGGGTCATGACCTCTGGGGTCCACTCTGAGGTCAGTTATCAATCATGTCGGCATGGCTACCGCAACAGGCTGCTCCTTTGAAACATGTCAGTAGATCTGAATGTGTGTCGTCTGGAAACCTGGCAACCCACAGTTGTCTGGAAACCCCCGACCGACCGACCAATCAAGGCCAAACTGTTAAAGGAGTATCTCTGGTTGATGATTCAGGAGCACATTTGATGACAAGCCTGAGGATAATGACTTCTACACCCACAGGTTTTTAAAAGCAGTTATTCTAGTGTCGATATGATCAGAGCTACATTCGTGCAGTTTACTGCCCAAACACAAGAGTAGTTAAGGTGAAATAAAAATACCTCATCTCCCTTCCTCACAGTCCGAACCTGCAGCTTGCTGATGGCCTTCTTAGCAGCATCTCCCAGGCGCCTCTGAAAACACAAACAGCAAAAGAGGGATAAGACGACACCAACCTGGCAACCCATGGGAGAGAAATGTGAGGAGTCAAACAGAAAAACCGTGTCAACAGTAACCATGGAGACGGGCAGGTGTCTTTGTGTGTGTGTGTACCTGGTTGCGGTCGCGGGCGTTGGCGTATCTGAACCTCTGGATGTAGTAGAAGACGAGCCAGGCCAGGGAGATGATCATCAGCACGATGAAGGAGATGGACACGAACACCACCGACGTCCTGCTCACGTACTTCTGAAGGTTACGCGTTCCTATGGTGATGTGCATGGTTACCGTGACGTTCCGCTCCAGCAGGGCGGCAACCTCGCAACCTTTAGGCTCCGGGATCATGATGGCTACCACGTCTCCCGTACCTGATGGTGGACACACACACACACACACACACACACACACACACACACACACACACACACACACACCACACACACACACACACACACACACACACACACAGAGGCAGAAGGGTGAGGTGAAGGTCCTAGCACACACACACAGCAGAGTGGGATTATTGGTTTCACTGAAACATCGAGCCAAACTACACACCATTAACCCCTACAGCAACTGACCACACTAACATTAACATGGAGAGATGGAAGGGTGGATAAAGACCCTGATCCTTTACTGCTCTGCACAATGCAAACAACACCACCCAGGGTAGCTGCTGTTTGCTCTGTGAACTGAGAAATATATGGAGTAATATTGACGTGTCCAGACTCAGGGCTAACCAGGACAGCGTATTCTCCACTTCTAGAAACACAGCAAAGATGCTGCAAGCCGGAGGGAACAGGATGTGTGTGTGTGTGTGTAAATACTTTTTTGAGGTTTTTGAGGTGTACGCTAAGCTCAGTGCTGAGCACAGTTTTAGCAGACAGGGCTGTAGCATCAGTCTAGATGAGGGTCATGTAGCTGCTTAGCAACACTGATTAACATGACATAGACCAACAGACCAGCCTCCCCTACAGCTAAAATGAGCCCTAGACATGACAGTTAGATGTAGTGTGTGCTAACTATGCCACAGCTGAAGCATGAGTTTTAAGCCTAAGGGGCTAAAGGCTGGCAGATCTCTGGAGTCTCCAGGCACTGATCCACTCCTCTGGCCTTCTGGGACACCCTCACTGTGGCCTTCTGGGACACCCTCACTCCTCTGGCCTTCTGGGACACCCTCACTCTGGCCTTCTGGGACACCCTCACTCCTCTGGCCTTCTGGGACACCCTCACTCTGGCCTTCTGGGACACCCTCACTCCTCTGGCCTTCTGGGACACCCTCACTCTGGCCTTCTGGGACACCCTCACTCTGGCCTTCTGGGACACCCTCACTCTGGCCTTCTGGGACACCCTCGCTCCTCTGGCCTTCTGGGACACCCTCACTCCTCTGGCCTTCTGGGACACCCTCACTCTGGCCTTCTGGGACACCCTCACTCTGGCCTTCTGGGACACCCTCACTCCTCTGGCCTTCTGGGACACCCTCACTCTGGCCTTCTGGGACACCCTCACTCTGGCCTTCTGGGACACCCTCGCTCCTCTGGCCTTCTGGGACACCCTCGCTCCTCTGGCCTTCTGGGACACCCTCGCTCTGGCCTTCTGGGACACCCTCACTCTGGCCTTCTGGGACACCCTCACTCTGGCCTTCTGGGACACCCTCGCTCCTCTGGCCTTCTGGGACACCCTCGCTCCTCTGGCCTTCTGGGACACCCTCACTCTGGCCTTCTGGGACACCCTCCCTCACTCTGGCCTTCTGGGACACCCTCGCTCTGGCCTTCTGGGACACCCTCCCTCACTCTGGCCTTCTGGGACACCCTCACTCCTCTGGCCTTCTGGGACACCCTCGCTCCTCTGGCCTTCTGGGACACCCTCGCTCCTCTGGCCTTCTGGGACACCCTCACTCTGGCCTTCTGGGACACCCTCCCTCACTCTGGCCTTCTGGGACACCCTCACTCTGGCCTTCTGGGACACCCTCACTCCTCTGGCCTTCTGGGACACCCTCGCTCTGGCCTTCTGGGACACCCTCGCTCTGGCCTTCTGGGACACCCTCACTCTGGCCTTCTGGGACACCCTCACTCCTCTGGCCTTCTGGGACACCCTCGCTCTGGCCTTCTGGGACACCCTCACTCCTCTGGCCTTCTGGGACACCCTCGCTCTGGCCTTCTGGGACACCCTCGCTCTGGCCTTCTGGGACACCCTCACTCTGGCCTTCTGGGACACCCTCACTCTGGCCTTCTGGGACACCCTCACTCTGGCCTTCTGGGACACCCTCACTCCTCTGGCCTTCTGGGACACCCTCACTCTGGCCTTCTGGGACACCCTCACTCCTCTGGCCTTCTGGGACACCCTCACTCTGGCCTTCTGGGACACCCTCGCTCTGGCTGGTCCATGGCCTCACAGCAGGGGACAAATCAACTCCTCTCTCTCTTCACCTCTCTCTCTCTCTCTCTCTCTCTCTCTCTCTCTCTCAACCACCTCCATCGTTTTGATCTCTTTGATCTCTCAGCCAATCTCTTTCTCCGTCTGTGCCCCTGTCTATCCTCCCCCTCTCCTCCTCCCCCTCGTCCCCCCTGTTCTCCTCCCTCTATCTGTTCATCTGGGTGTGAGTTGTGGCTGGAAGCAGGCCAGCAGTTCCCAAAAATAGCTTTTCATCTTTCAGGAGGTAAGGAAGGATGGCCCTGTCCCCACACACCAGCCTGGCGGGCTGGGATGGTGATTGGGGCGTCAGCAGACACAGTCAGATCATTGGTTGCCTCATCCTGTCCGTTCAGCTCCAGTAAGGCAGGTCGTGGCAGGTCGTGGCAGGTCGCGTCAGGCAGTGTTTTGTTGACAGAGTGAGCGATGCAGGTTTCTCTCTGAGCCAGTCAGTCCAGTGATCAGTACTACAGCTCCTAGCCAGATCCATCTTTACACACGGGGACCTATGATAGGATGTGATCGTCACTCACCTCATGTGGTGTCAAATGGTTGCCACAGTCACCGTGTTTAAAACGTGTCTTCTCTCTATTTTTCTACACTCGCTCTCCCTCCTCTCTTTCTCCCTCTCCCCCCTAGAGACACCAGAGACATCTGCTCTGGAGAGACCTGCTCTGGAGAGACCAGAGACATCTGCTCTGGAGAGACCTGCTCTAGAGAGACCAGAGACATCTGCTCTGGAGAGACCAGAGACATCTGCTCTGGAGAGACCTGCTCTGGAGAGACCAGTTACCTCTGCTCTGGAGAGACCAGAGACATCTTCCCTGATGGACTATGGCGGCTGGGGATAGCTTGCAGGCCTACACACAGTGTTACTGTTTAACACAGTGATTACATGTGTCAGGTTACACACAGAGACGTATACATTCCTACAGGTAGTAGTTTTCTGAGAGCTGACCTGTTGCTTAATTCAAAATGTTCTTTTCAAACGTCTACTCAACAAGGGACCATAAAACAGCTTCTTGTTGAAGGCACTGATCCATGTTTGACAGCTATATCTTGATACGTGTACGCTGAAATTTAAAAAGTGTCTGATTTCCAGGAACTTTTCTTGGCCAGAGCAGAGATGGCCACCAAAGCAATAGGTTGGGCCGCAGAACCACAGCACAACGATTACAGAGAAGCCTAGCATAGCTACCTACTAGCACCTTCTCCCATTGTAACTTCTAGTCCTGTGTTGACGGGTCATGTCACAGTCTCTTACCTGCATGGGGCATCGTTATGGTGTCGTTGGCGTTACTGGAGCCAACGTTATAAATGATCACTGCAGACGCGTTGCGGTTTGCGGCGTTGCGAATTTTCTCCCGATATGTGCAATTGCCTGCAGAAATCAAGGCTACCCATGCACCGCCGTGGACAGGTACCGGGAATTTAACGTTCGGGTCACACGCTTGTCTCTCGTGAGACGGCATCAACACAAACCCACGAGCTTCTTTCTTTGGGGAATGCTCCCCGTAACGGCCACATTCGGTCTTCTCCGTTTTGATTTCTGAAGTCACTGGGTCCAGGTAAGTGATGTTTACGAATGCTGTGTACCATTCTTCTTTTTCCGCCACCGTGAAGTCCAGGCACAACAAATGGACGAAACAGAAAGACAGCAGCCACGTCGAAAGGGCCAGGCTGCGGCATGCCTGAATAAGGGACACTGCCATGGTTCGGGGTCGGCAACTGCTCCCTCTCCAACTCCTCAAATGCTATCTGTCTCAGTCTAGGAAAGCTCGGCTTTGCTTGTCACAGCGAGACGGCGATGCCAATCCTTGAGAGATTTAATGAACGCAGGATAATTGGCTGCCTTCAGAACTAACCGTTTACTGGGCCATTGTCAATACTTTGCGAGAGTTGGTTGTTGTCAGGCGCCAGTTGCACTACTATGTCGAAGTCTCGGCTGTCTAGTCAAACTGACAGGGAGGTGCGGTCCTGCAATGTTGTTTTTGGTCGATCGTGACGAGCAGTCTGTAGGGTATATTATGGGTCCCTCAAATTGTGTTATTTTTTCGCCCGTTGAGAGGGGTTTATCATTCTAGCTATTCATTCGGATTAGAGGGCGAAACTCCACCCACCTGGGCTACACAGGATTACATAGTGTGTTTATAAAACCGTTGTACACTTGACATGGGCGGGGTTCACGAAGATAGACGAGGAGAGCCGAACGTTTGTTTGGGTTTCTACCCCCGACCGTGGTCACGGGCGACTTCTGTTCAAGACTGAAGACTCAACTGTTCAGAATAAACATTTACCTTTGAGCAGAGATGGCAAAAGTATACACATCCTTCACTCAAGTAGAAGTACAGACTCGTGTTTAAAAAGACTGGTTAAAGTAAAGAAGTTTGGGATTTGACATTTAGCATCCATTACTACACCTGTTAGGCCTATATGCTAGTGTTACACAGGTAACTGGAACTCACAACATGTTAATACACCCCACAGACACAGTGAAAGGAGGAGAACAGAACATAGTAGCACACAGTACTTTCCATCTCTGCCATCTGGTGTAATCATTAGTCTGCATGACCCGTTCCCTCACAGGAGAGATAACATTTCCCTAAAACTTTCTTATGTGGGCTACATGTGGAAACTTTTTTTTTGTTGTTGCTAAAATTGTGTTCGAAAATTTGCTTTTGTTGATAAAACGAAGGAAAATAGATAATTAATTTATTTCGTACTACACGTGAATCCAGAGATGTTGTTTTCAAAGTAGGATTGCGATCGACTAGTCTTCATTTCACCCCGGAAGAATTTGCACGGACCACACAGTCGACACACAGTCGTAACTTCCTCTTCAAGTGTGGAACGTGTGGTGGACTTGTAAAGGTAAGTTTTGTATTATAATTTATTGTATATCGAGCTCAGTGCTATAATATAAATAATACAAGCTAGTCGACTCATTACATGCACATGCATAGAGTTAAAGCCAATGTCTTTAGCTAGCTAGAAGTAGGATGTCGAGATATGATAAACTGGTGGCTAACGAGCCTGCTACGATAATCTGGGTTTGTAAAATATAGTATATGAACCGTGTGTTGCTAAAATAAATGTTGACGATTTGCAGTGTCATTGTTTGTGGCATGGACATTATGTCCACCGCTGGCATGGCAATATGTTCTCATTGTAGCGGGCTAGTCCAGCTATGAGACGCTAACCAGATAAACATCCTGTTCTATTGCTCATGTTAGGTTTACTTCTCCGTGCGCTAATCCAACCTGCTCAGCAATGCCGAAAAAGAAGACCGGTGCCCGCAAGAAGGCGGAAAGCCGTAAGGAACGGGAAAAAAACAGAGTCGAGCCAACCGTGACCATGTCGACGTGGCGAAGCACCCCTGCAACTCCGCTATGGTACGCAGATAATGAAGCTGGATATGTTACCAGTAACATTCAAGCTCCCCTATTATATGGGTTGATTCATTAAGTTGTGTTAAACTAATAACCAAAGAGCATAAAAGGAGATTAAGAGGGTGCAGGGATAACCATGGATGGTTGCTAAGTGATAATAGGGTGCCCTGGTTAGTATAGGTCTATAACAGGGGTGTCAAACCCTGGTCCTCGAGGGCCGCTGTCCTGCATGTTTTAGATGTTTCCCTGCTCCAACACACCTGATTCAATTAAAAGGGTTGTTATAACGACCCTTCATTTGAATCTGGTGTGTTGGATCAGGGAAACATCTAAAACATGCAGGACAGCGGCCCTCGAGGACCAGGGTTTGACACCCCTGGTCTATAAGGTTAGTATAGTCATTGTGTATACTGTGTATTATTGTATATTGCATACAATTTTTTGTATATTAGGATGTTTATTACTATTATTTTATTCAATTGAATTTGACTTTATCATAGATGTAATCTATGTTCTTAGTACTTATATGTTATGCTAGGTTGCTTGCGTTGTCTTGTCCCAAGAATGTCAGTGCCCAGTCTGACCTTGTGTTGTTCTGTGCACATAACAATAAAATGAATGTTTTGTGTTTCAGGAATGTGACAAGTGTGAAAGGTGAGCGTCTAAACACCTCCAGCCCTGCTGTGTATCAGCCTCATCATGTACTGCACACCCTGCTGTGTATCAGCCTCATCATGTACTGCACACCCTGCTGTGTGTGTTAGTTAGTAGTTATTATCTTGTTGCCCTAAAATGACCCCTGACCCCTCTCCCACCTTTCTCCCCCATGTCACCATGGCGACCGTGCAGACGGCAGAAGAACCGTGCGTTCTGCTACTTCTGTGCCTCTGTGCAGAAGCTCCCCATGTGTGCCCAGTGTGGTACGTGTTCTACTAACCAGCCCGGTTCTCCTCCAGGGTTCTCCTCCAGGGTTCTTACCACAGGGTTCTCCTCCAGGGTCTGTGACAGTCTCAGAAATGTACCAAGTCAAACACACATGTAGGATTGAAATGCACATCCCAGGCAATTAAAACAGACTGTAGTGAGAACATGTGCAGTTCACCCCCAAAGGCCAAGCTGTTAACATGGCTCATGTGTTGTTTGTGTGGACATGAGATGCAGGTCTGAGTCTGCATCATCTGACGTAGCAGTGTAACCCCCGGAGACGAGAGGGAGTGACGCCTGAACCCTAACCCTGTGTTTCTGCCTCAGGTAAAACCAAGTGCATGAAGTCATCTGACTGTGTGATCAAACACCCGGGGCTCCACAGCACCGGCATGGGTATGGTGGTAAGTGAAAGGGGCGGGGCGTCGTGAGTGAAAGGGGCGGGGCATGGTGGTGAGTGAAAGGGAGGGGCGAGCTTCATTCAGAGCCCTCGTATTAGAATGTTACCAGATGGACACCTGTGTGGTAACCTAGGCCAGTGGTTCCCAACCCTTATCCAGCTCTGCAGAAGCCTGCTTATGACCATTCATTTGAATCAGGGAAACATCTAAAACATGCAGGACTGGGGGGCCCTGAGGACTGGGGGGCCCTGAGGACCGGGGGGGCCCTGAGGACCGGGGGGCCCTGAGGACCGGGGGGCCCTGAGGACCAGGGGGGCCCTGAGGACCAGGGGGGCCCTGAGGACCAGGGGGGCCCTGAGGACCGGGGGGCCCTGAGGACCGGGGGGCCCTGAGGACCGGGGGGCCCTGAGGACCGGGGGGCCCTGAGGACCGGGGGGCCCTGAGGACCGGGGGGGCCCTGAGGACCAGGGGGGCCCTGAGGACCAGGGGGGCCCTGAGGACCAGGGGGCCCTGAGGACCGGGGGGGCCCTGAGGACCGGGGGGCCCTGAGGACCGGGGGGGCCCTGAGGACCGGGGGGCCCTGAGGACCGGGGGGCCCTGAGGACCAGGGGGGCCCTGAGGACCGGGGGGGGCCCTGAGGACCGGGGGGGCCCTGAGGACCAGGGTCGGGAACCACTGATTGACACATCTCCTAAATGATATGAAATATAAATGTAAAACTTGTTACTGTTAAGTTGGGTTTTCCCTTGCTGTTTTGTGTGTGCACCACCAGGGGGCGGTGTGTGATTTCTGCGAGGCCTGGGTGTGTCACGGCAGGAAGTGTCTGAGCACTCACGCCTGTGTCTGCCCGCTGTCAGACGCTGACTGCATCGAGTGTGAACGCTGTGTCTGGGACCACGGTAACACACACACACACACACACACACGTGTCTGGGACCACGGTAACACACACACACACATGTCTGGGACCACGGTCACACACACACACACACACACACACACACGTGTCTGGGACCACGGTCACACACACACACACACACACACACACACGTGTCTGGGACCACGGTCACACACACACACACGTGTCTGGGACCACGGTAACACACACACACACACACACACGTGTCTGGGACCACGGTCACACACACACACACACACACACACATGTCTGGGACCACGGTAACACACACACACACACACACGTGTCTGGGACCACGGTAACACACACACACACACACGTGTGTGGGACCACGGTCACACACACGTGTGTGGGACCACGGTCACACACACACACACGTGTCTGGGACCACGGTCACACACACACACACACACACACACACACGTGTGTGGGACCACGGTCACACACACACACACACAGAGAGAGAGCAGTCTCACAGCTGGCTCATTCTCTTGCGCTGACTCCCTCTGGCCTGCAGGGGGCAGAGTATACCGCTGCTGTTTCTGTCACAACTTCCTGTGTGAGGACGACCAGTTTGAGCACCAGGCCAGCTGTCAGGTCCTGCAGGCGGAGACCTACAAATGTGAGTCCCTCCTCCTCGTGTCCACCACACACCTCCTCCTCCTCCTGTCCACCACACAGCTCCTCCTCCTCCTCCTGTCCACCACACAGCTCCTCCTCCTCCTCCTGTCCACCACACAGCTCCTCCTCCTCCTCCTGTTCATCACACAGCTCCTCCTCCTCCTCCTGTCCACCACACAGCTCCTCCTCCTCCTCTGTTCATCACACAGCTCCTCCTCCTCCTCCTGTCCACCACACAGCTCCTCCTCCTCCTCCTGTCCACCACACAGCTCCTCCTCCTCCTCCTGTCCACCACACAGCTCCTCCTCCTCCTCCTGTCCACCACACAGCTCCTCCTCCTCCTGTCCACCACACAGCTCATCCTCCTCCTCCTCCTGTCCACCACACAGCTCCTCCTCCTCCTGTCCACCACACAGCTCCTCCTCCTCCTCCTGTCCACCACACAGCTCCTCCTCCTCCTCCTGTCCATCACACAGCTCCTCCTCCTCCTCCTGTCCACCACACAGCTCCTCCTCCTCCTCCTCCTGTCCACCACACAGCTCCTCCTCCTCCTCCTCCTGTCCACCACACAGCTCCTCCTCCTCCTGTCCACCACACAGCTCCTCCTCCTCCTCCTGTCCACCACACAGCTCCTCCTCCTCCTGTCCACCACACAGCTCCTCCCTCCTGTCCACCACACAGCTCCTCCTCCTCCTCCTGTCCATCACACAGCTCCTCCTCCTCCTCCTGTCCATCACACAGCTCCTCCTCCTCCTGTCCACCACACAGCTCCTCCTCCTCCTCCTCCTGTCCACCACACAGCTCCTCCTCCTCCTGTCCACCACACAGCTCCTCCTCCTCCTCCTGTCCACCACACAGCTCCTCCTCCTCCTCCTGTCCACCACACAGCTCCTCCTCCTCCTCCTGTCCACCACACAGCTCCTCCTCCTCCTGTCCACCACACAGCTCCTCCTCCTCCTCCTGTCCATCACACAGCTCCTCCTCCTCCTGTCCACCACACAGCTCCTCCTCCTCCTCCTCCTGTCCACCACACAGCTCCTCCTCCTCCTCCTCCTGTCCATCACACAGCTCCTCCTCCTCCTCCTGTCCACCACACAGCTCCTCCTCCTCCTGTCCACCACACAGCTCCTCCTCCTCCTCCTGTCCACCACACAGCTCCTCCTCCTCCTGTCCACCACACAGCTCCTCCTCCTCCTCCTGTCCACCACACAGCTCCTCCTCCTCCTGTCCACCACACAGCTCCTCCTCCTCCTCCTGTCCACCACACAGCTCCTCCTCCTCCTCCTGTCCACCACACAGCTCCTCCTCCTCCTCCTCCTCCTCCTGTCCACCACACACCTCCTCCTCCTCCTCCTGTCCACCACACAGCTCCTCCTCCTCCTGTCCACCACACAGCTCCTCCTCCTCCTCCTGTCCATCCCACAGCTCCTCCTCCTCCTCCTGTCCATCCCACAGCTCCTCCTCCTCCTCCTCCTCCTGTCCACCACACAGCTCCTCCTCCTCCTCCTGTCCACCACACAGCTCCTCCTCCTCCTCCTGTTCATCACACAGCTCCTCCTCCTCCTCCTGTCCATCACACAGCTCCTCCTCCTCCTCCTGTCCACCACACACCTCCTCCTCCTCCTGTCCATCACACAGCTCCTCCTCCTCCTCCTGTCCACCACACAGCTCCTCCTCCTCCTGTCCACCACACAGCTCCTCCTCCTCCTCCTGTCCATCACACAGCTCCTCCTCCTCCTGTCCACCACACAGCTCCTCCTCCTCCTCCTCCTGTCCACCACACAGCTCCTCCTCCTCCTCCTCCTGTCCATCACACAGCTCCTCCTCCTCCTGTCCACCACACAGCTCCTCCTCCTCCTGTCCACCACACAGCTCCTCCTCCTCCTCCTGTCCACCACACAGCTCCTCCTCCTCCTGTCCACCACACAGCTCATCCTCCTCCTCCTCCTGTCCACCACACAGCTCCTCCTCCTCCTCCTCCTCCTGTCCACCACACAGCTCCTCCTCCTCCTCCCTGTTCACCACACAGCTCCTCCTCCTCCTCCTCCTGTCCACCACACAGCTCCTCCCTCCTGTCCACCACACAGCTCCTCCTCCTCCTCCTCCCTCCTGTCCACCACACAGCTCCTCCTCCTCCTCCTCCTGTCCATCCCACAGCTCCTCCTCCTCCTCCTGTCCATCCCACAGCTCCTCCTCCTCCTCCTCCTGTCCATCCCACAGCTCCTCCCCCTCCCTGTCCATCACTCAGCTCCTCCCCCTCCCATTCCATTTATGTTACAATGTCAAACTAATTTGAAAGGTAATCAGGCGATACAGGAATGCTTGTGTGCTTGAGGCGATGATGTTGAGAAGGAGGTTTAAATGTCTCTTTTGTCTCCAGGTGTTTCCTGCACAGACTTGGGCAGCACTCCTGCCTGCGCTGCAAGGTGAGGGGCCTACACCACCTCCACACCCCCTACACCACCTCCACACCCCTACAACCACCTCCACACCCCTACACCACCTCCACACCCCTACACCACCTCCACACCCCTACACCCACCTCCACACCCCTACACCCACCTCCACACCCCTACCCCTCCACACCTCCCCTCTACACCACCTCCACACCCCACCACCTCCCCACCACCTCCCCACCACCATCCACACCCTCCCCCCCACACCTCCCCCACCACCTCCCCCACCACCATCCAATCCCCACCCCTAGCACCCCCTCCACCCCCCCTACACCTCCCACCCCCTATCCCTCCTCCACACCCCTACACCTCCACACCCCTACACCCCCTCCACCCACACCTCCACACCCCTCACCTCTCCACCACACCCTCCCCACCCCTACGACACCACCCTCCCCCCTCCCACCCCTACCCCCTCCCCACCCCTCCTCCACACCCTCCCCCACCTCTCCCACCCGCCTCCACACCCCACCCCCACGCCCCCCACCGTTCCACCACCTCACCATCCCCCACACTCCACCACGCTCCACCCCCTCCACCATCGCACCTCCCCACCCTCCACCTACTACCCCCATCCTCCCCCTACCCCCTACACCTCCCCCGCCACCCCTCACCCCTCCCCCACCCCTCCACACCCCCTCTCCACTCCTACCACTCGACCCTCCCGCACCTCCCGCCTCTCCACCTGCCTCCACACCCCTCTACGTCCCCTCCACCCCTACCTACCCTCCACCCCTCTCCTCCACACACACCGCTACACCTCCTCACAGCCCCTACACCTCCTCCACACCCCCTAACCTTCCTCACCCCCTACACTCCTCCACCCCTACCTCCACACCCCTACGCCTCCTCCACACCTCCTACCCCCTCCTCCCTAGCCCCTACACCTCCTCCACACCACCCCTACACCTCCTCCACACCCCTACACCTCCTCCATACCCCTACACCTCCTCACCCCTATACCTCCACACCCCCTACACCTCCACCACCTCCACACCCCTACACCTCCACCACACCCCTACACCTCCACACCCCTACACCTCCACCTGGCCCTACACCTCCACACCCCTACACCACACCCCTATGCCTCCTCCACACCCCTACACCTCCTCCACACCCCTACACCTCCACACCCCTACACCTCCACCTGGCCCTACACCGTCACCAGGAACTGTTGATCTCTGGCGCTGGATGTTGTCAGATAAGCGGGAAGTGGTGCTGTTCAACGCCCATAACTCCGCGGTCGCATCAGTTGAAATGTCCACGTTTGCAGTGTTTGCCACGGGAGAGTGACTACAGCATTAAACAGTAGCCTACGTTTATGTGATACCAAGAAAACTGTTAAATATTTGTAGTGACTTAGCTATAAACAATGATAAAATGTACATTGTCTTTTAGCAGACACTCCTATCCAGAGCGACTTACAGTAGGTAGAGTGAGATCCCCGGGGCAAGTAGAGTGACATCCCCGGGGCAAGTAGGGTGAAGTGCCCAAGGACACAGCGTCATCGGCTGAATACTCCATTCTGTTGGCCTAAAGTAATTATTTCGCAATTCTAACCCAATCTGGCGTTGGATTTGTTAAAGGCATTCTGGTTCATATTGGTGCACATGCATGGCTTTCCCCCCTTTGGTCAGCACGCCGACAACTTAGAGAGTTGGCTGTTTGTTGGTCGATGTCGGATAACTTGAAACCAAACCATTTCCAAACGAAGGCTGGCACAATGCGTGCAGCGTCTGTGCTTAAATGATTTTTTTTGTAAATGATAGCCTACAAATTTAAACTCACCCACTAGTCTGTATCACTTGACTTATATTTTATACCTATACCTCTCACTCACAACATCTACACTGTGAGCTGCGCACACTCATTCATATCTCTACTGCCAACCCACTCTCCCCCGAGCCCTCGTCTCCTTACACTGGTTTGAGCCTACTGGCCACCACCCTGCCTAGGACCTGTCCCTAGCTTTCTCCATCTTAGGGACCTGTCCTCTGCGTACCCTACTGGCCACCACCCTGCCCAATAATCAAGAATCAACCACATACCAAACAGAAACACTTTACTTATAAAATGTATTAATATACTGAGATATCCATGATATGGCAAGATCCATATCATGGCACAACGCCATACTGGTATTCACGTTCATACCGATATAACACCCAACCCTTCTTCCTTTCTCTGCCTGTCCTCCCTTCTCCTCCCTCCCTCCTCCCCCTCCCTCCTCCCTCCCTCCTCCCTCCTCCCCAGGCCTGTTTCTGTGACGACCACGTGAGGAGCAAAGTGTTCAAGCAGGAGAAGGGGAAGAACCTGCCGTGCCCCAAATGTGGTCATGAGACCCAGGAGACCAAAGACCTCAGCATGTCTAGTGAGTAGCAGCACACCTCCCCATGCACAGGTCCACTAGCCCACCTCACCATGCACAGGTCCACTAGCTCACCTCACCATGCACAGATCCACTAGCCCACCTCACCATGCACAGGTCCACTAGCCCACCTCACCATGCACAGGTCCACTAGCTCACCTCACCATGCACAGATCCACTAGCCCACCTCACCATGCACAGGTCCACTAGCCCACCTCACCATGCACAGGTCCACTAGCCCACCTCACCATGCACAGGTCCACTAGCCCACCTCACCATGCACAGGTCCACTAGCCCACCTCACCATGCACAGGTCCACTAGCCCACCTCACCATGCACAGGTCCACTAGCCCACCTCACCATGCACAGGTCCACTAGCCCACCTCACCATGCACAGGTCCACTAGCCCACCTCACCATGCACAGGTCCACTAGCCCACCTCACCATGCACAGGTCCACTAGCCCACCTCACCATGCACAGGTCCACTAGCTCACCTCACCATGCACAGATCCACTAGCCCACCTCACCATGCACAGGTCCAGTGGCCCACCTCACCATGCACAGATCCACTAGCCCACCTCACCATGCACAGGTCCACTAGCCCACCTCACCATGCACAGATCCACTAGCCCACCTCACCATGCACAGGTCCACTAGCCCACCTCACCATGCACAGGTCCACTAGCCCACCTCACCATGCACAGTCCACTAGCCCACCTCACCATGCACAGGTCCAGTGGCCCAGGCTCAGATTAGCCCGCTCTAACAGCCTAGTCCAGAGCTAGTCCCTGACCTTGTGTTCTCTGTCTAGCCCGCTCTAACAGCCTAGTCCAGAGCTAGTCCCTGAACTCGTGTGTTCTCTGTCTAGCCCGCTCTAACAGCCTAGTCCAGAGCTAGTCCCTGACCTTGTGTTCTGTCTAGCCCGCTCTAACAGCCTAGTCCAGAGCTAGTCCCTGACCTTGTGTTCTGTCTAGCCCGCTCTAACAGCCTAGTCCAGAGCTAGTCCCTGACCTTGTGTTCTGTCTAGCCCGCTCTAACAGCCTAGTCCAGAGCTAGTCCCTGACCTTGTGTTCTGTCTAGCCCGCTCTAACAGCCTAGTCCAGAGCTAGTCCCTGAACTCGTGTGTTCTCTGTCTAGCCCGCTCGCTGAAGTATGGCCGTCAGAGTGGTGCTGACGAGGAGAGCTACGGCTACGGTGCCTCTGGCTACGACAACTACTGGAAGAGCGTCGCCAGCGCGGGGCAGGAGGAGGAGGAGGAGGACGACGATGATGATGAAGACGAGGAGGAGGAGGAGGATGATGATGAGGATGATGATGATGATGAGGAGGAGGTGGTGGATAATCTGGCTGGTCTCAAATTGGAGGGTGCCATTGTAACTGGGGACAGCCCCTGATGAAGCTTCCCCACAGAGTCTAGTGAGGGGAGGGAGTTGGGCAGACTGACGTGTGTTTCTGCCATACCTTGTCATACAACAATGTTATACTTCACAAGATTTTTTTTTCTCATCTTCTAATGTTGAGGTGAACTGGAAAGAGTTGATATTGTCTGCAAAGGTATCTTCCACATAGCGTACTGCATTAGGACTGTAAACACCATACAATATAGCCTAGTGTTACTGACAGGTTTTCATTCCCTCATAAATGGTGGCTGTATATTTAGTTCACATGCAAGACTTAAAATAAAGTTATTAATTCAAGTGTGGGATTTATTTTTAAATCGAGCCAGTATCTGTTATTATTTATCCTTCCTATATTGTGCTACAGATCTGCTTTCCTGTCAAAAGTATTCTAAGGGCACTTGTACGGTACCGGCTGTACCGATGCATCTTCCCTGGAAACACTGGAACCCTAACTGCTGATAGACTGCCTCGAGCTTCACCCTCACAGGAACCACTGGCGGGTTTATGGTTGATGTTAAACTAGTCCTCTATCGGTATCCCCTGACCACATCACATACCGCAGGCAGCGCGAGAGGGTGTGACTCGTGGCACCGTGGAAGCACGGAAGAGGCGCGCCTCAGTAGGAGCTCGAGGCGGGGATTGGACATGACGGCACTGCAGAGGGATTGGTAATGACTGTATCCGGAATCACAAAAGGATACCGCAAATCCATGTCAGTTTAGGAAGATGTGATCGTCGCCGATGGCCCTGACTCGTTGAGGGGCAGTTATACTGTGCGGATGACACGTTTTTTGACAGCGATTCTCTGTATCTACACCATACCAAGGCGTTGCATATTTCCAAGGCTACACGTGGTAAGCTAGTTGTCAACTTTCTTGTTGCCTAAAATCCTATAAATATATACGTTCTGCCTTAAATATTCAGAGCCCGTCTACCTTTACATTATAGCCCAAGGTGAAACCGCGGGACAAAGTCCCCTGACGAGTCAATCAGAAGGACTGAAAGTGTAACTTTACAGTGTTGTCGAATTATGTTGACAGTAAATAATAAAGTAAAGTTCCTTACGTGTCCTAAACAACTTTGTTGGTTTGATACACAATATATAAATGCAAAGCCTATACAATACAATGGCATCACCAATATGTAGGATAAACACATTGCTTAAATAAAACTAGGCCAATTGTTACCCCTACAACTTTGATTTACATTTCACTAATGAAAGTATGGTAGCCTATGCGTTTTCTATTTCACAACTAGGATTTGTTGTGGCAAGGCTATATGAATGGACATAGCCTACAACAGGCCTTATAGTATAAGGAAGTGCTTCGGCTGCTGACAAAGTCGCGGTCTTTGTATCATATGCTTTTGAAGCACAGAAATTGAACTGGGAGAGCCTGTTTTTGTGTACAAATTACAATTACAGTTACATGTCGTGCTGGCCTCCGTCAGTGTGTCTGGAGTCAACTCCCTGGAACATACTTTCACTTTCACATTAACATGGAAATGTTACGAATATCCTTTACTGTGTCCCAGTTTAGGATAACAAAATATGAATCTTTTTCAATATATACAGCATACAGTACATAGGTTGAAGCTATAGGGAGTTGTAGCCTACAGTTGTACAGTCGTGCATAAAACCTCCTTATTCCTAGGAAAGCGCGAGCGGCAGCGCTCTTAGCGGCAAGCGCGCGGGCAGACGGAGACCCTGGAAGTGCCTCTTTATGATAAGGTATATAAACTGTTTTTGTTTTGTTATTTGGAGTTGAATTATGTTTCATTGTTTCTCCTTAAGATCATCACGTCCTTGCTTCTTACAAGTATATTCCTAAACACGGATACAGGGCTGCCAACTCTCACGCATTGGCCGTGATACAGTCGAAACACGCATCAGCTCTCACGCCACACATTAGGCTATATTTCACTCCAAGGTTTTTTGAAAAGTTGGCAGCCCTGCGGATACAACGGAAACGTTTATTGCCTATAATCACATGCATAATCACAGCTACATGCCTGTTTGCACAAGCACTTATTTTGCCGTAATTGTGTTAAAAGAAACGTTAAAGTTTCACAGACATATGCATACTTATTACCACGGAATAAAGTTAGCCTATAGGCCTATGTGTTTTTGCATGTCATGATTCTTTTATCCAGACAAAGGCCGTAGGCTATTCAGTGGCGGATTTAGTCACAGACGACATGCGCAGTCGGCGCCCAGGGCGGTATCACTTTTCTATTGCCCATTTTCACGTCAATGTCACCGTGTGCGTCGGAGTGGGCGCCCTGATTACAGTTTGGGAGCTATGGCTGCCTTACGATGTACTGTTAAAAAAAATCAAGTTAGTGCTGAATGGTGTTTTATATAAGCCTATTTAACATTTAAAATAAACCCTGGTTCGCCCAGAGAGCCATGCACTGAGTCTAAATGGTCAATACAGCTTCGGCGAACGGGAATCCGTTTTTAGGAGAAAGTCACAAAGATTTTAATCTATTTTATTTACTTGGGCCAGCCAAACATGTCTCAAAAAATGTGATGTTGTCAATTCAAAACAAAACAAAAAACAGTTAGAGCACTGTAAGCTAGACCCATGTATCTTACTGTCTGTGTGGTATAATTAACTTACAGTCTCTCTCGAAGTCTATTCACAGCCCTCACGCGGCTTCCCTCCACGGGCGCTGAAGAAGGGTCTTACCACCAACACATCAGGGAACGTGAAGACGGGTCTTACCACCGACGCATCTGGGAACTTCAAAAGATATTGATAGACACAAAAGGGATCATTGAGGTGAGGATCATTCGAAGGTCAGAACTACTACTAATGCAGCAACAGTGTTCAAGACAGTGTAGTGGAAACCAAAACCGTAGCATAAACACAAACACACACACACACACCTAACTCTCTGCTTAGTGCTGTGATTCTAACCACACCAAGCTGCCTGCTTGTGGTCTGGCCTAACAACTTTATAGATGACTGTGTGAAACAAGCCAGAGTAAGGTTAGATCTGGCCCCCCCTCCCATTCAAACCAATTTCCCTTCAGTTTGAAAAGTGCTGGCCAATCAACAGTTTATCTGATATAGGGGGTTAATACAATGACTGTACAGATATGTGCAATTGAGGCGTTTTCATAAACAACCAAGATGACATGTTGTTGCTCTGAATGGTTGTGTCTAGATCTAATTCTGATTGGTTGTGTCTAGATCTAATTCTATCCAATTGCGTCCAGAGGCCTTTTGGTCTGTCTGCTGATAACGCCCCTTTAAATGAAAATGCACTGAGACAGTGAACTGCTGTGGTGATGCCAGACTGATATGTACTGGTGAACTGGTGTGGTGATGCCAGACTGATATGTACTGGTGAACTGGTGTGGTGATGCCAGACTGATATGTACTGGTGAACTGGTGTGGTGATGCCAGACTGATATGTACTGGTGTGGTGATGCCAGACTGATATGTACTGGTGAACTGGTGTGGTGATGCCAGACTGATATGTACTGGTGTGGTGATGCCAGACTGATATGTACTGCTGTGGTGGTGTGGTGATGCCAGACTGATATGTACTGCTGTGGTGGTGTGGTGATGCCAGACTGATATGTACTGCTGTGGTGGTGTGGTGATGCCAGACTGATATGTACTGCTGTGGTGGTGTGGTGATGCCAGACTGATATGTACTGCTGTGGTGGTGTGGTGATGCCAGACTGATATGTACTGCTGTGGTGTGGTGATGCCAGACTGATATGTACTGGTGTGGTGATGCCAGACTGATATGTACTGGTGTGGTGATGCCAGACTGATATGTACTGGTGAACTGGTGTGGTGATGCCAGACTGATATGTACTGGTGAACTGGTGTGGTGATGCCAGACTGATATGTACTGCTGTGGTGGTGTGGTGATGCCAGACTGATATGTACTGGTGAACTGGTGTGGTGATGCCAGACTGATATGTACTGCTGTGGTGGTGTGGTGATGCCAGACTGATATGTATTGGTGTGGTGGTGTGGTGATGCCAGACTGATATGTACTGGTGAACTGGTGTGGTGATGCCAGACTGATATGTACTGCTGTGGTGGTGTGGTGATGCCAGACTGATATGTACTGCTGTGGTGGTGTGGTGATGCCAGACTGATATGTACTGCTGTGGTGATGCCAGACTGATATGTACTGGTGAACTGGTGTGGTGATGCCAGACTGATATGTACTGCTGTGGTGGTGTGGTGATGCCAGACTGATATGTACTGGTGAACTGGTGTGGTGATGCCAGACTGATATGTACTGCTGTGGTGGTGTGGTGATGCCAGACTACTCAGATTCAGTGTCAAATGTTTTTCCCTCTCTTTTCTCCCCCCAGAAGTCTGATGCACTTGTGTACGCTCCTGTCTTCAACAACATACCTGTGAGTTAGTGTCACTTCTCCCTGTCCCTGTCCCATGTCTCACCTGTCCCACATCTCACCTGTCCCATGTCTCACCTGTCCCATGTCTCACCTGTCCCACATCTCACCTGTCCCATGTCTCACCTGTCCCATGTCTCACCTGTCCCACATCTCACCTGTCCCATGTCTCACCTGTCCCATGTCTCACCTGTCCCACATCTCACCTGTCCCATGTCTCACCTGTCCCTGTCCCACGTCTCACCTGTCCCATGTCTCACCTGTCTCTGTCCCACGTCTCACCTGTCCCTGTCCCATGTCTCACCTGTCCCATGTCTCACCTGTCTCTGTCCCATGTCTCACCTGTCCCTGTCCCACGTCTCACCTGTCCCATGTCTCACCTGTCCCATGTCCCACCTGTCCCATGTCTCACCTGTCTCTGTCCCATGTCTCACCTGTCCCTGTCCCACGTCTCACCTGTCCCATGTCTCACCTGTCCCATGTCTCACCTGTCCCATGTCTCACCTGTCCCACGTCTCACCTGTCCCTGTCCCATGTCTCACCTGTCCCATGTCTCACCTGTCTCTGTCCCATGTCTCACCTGTCCCTGTCCCACGTCTCACCTGTCCCATGTCTCACCTGTCCCATGTCTCACCTGTCCCATGTCTCACCTGTCTCTGTCCCATGTCTCACCTGTCCCATGTCTCACCTGTCCCATGTCTCACCTGTCCCATGTCTCACCTGTCCCTGTCCCATGTCTCACCTGTCCCATGTCTCACCTGTCCCACGTCTCACCTGTCCCATGTCTCACCTGTCCCTGTCCCATGTCTCACCTGTCCCTGTCTCACCTGTCCCACGTCTCACCTGTCCCATGTCTCACCTGTCCCATGTCTCACCTGTCCCTGTCCCATGTCTCACCTGTCCCTGTCCCATGTCTCACCTGTCCCATGTCTCACCTGTCCCACGTCTCACCTGTCCCATGTCTCACCTGTCTCTGTCCCACGTCTCACCTGTCCCTGTCTCACCTGTCCCACGTCTCACCTGTCCCATGTCTCACCTGTCCCATGTCTCACCTGTCCCTGTCCCATGTCTCACCTGTCCCTGCCCCATGTCTCACCTGTCCCCTGTCCCACGTCTCACCTGTCCCATGTCTCACCTGTCCCTGTCCCATGTCTCACCTGTCCCTGTCCCACGTCTCACCTGTCCCATGTCTCACCTGTCCCTGTCCCATGTCTCACTTGTCCCTGTCCCACGTCTCACCTGTCCCATGTCTCACCTGTCCCTGTCCCATGTCTCACCTGTCCCTGTCCCATGTCTCACCTGTCCCATGTCTCACCTGTCCCACGTCTCACCTGTCCCATGTCTCACCTGTCCCTGTCCCATGTCTCACCTGTCCCATGTCTCGCCTGTCCCTGTCCCATGTCTCACCTGTCCCACATCTCACCTGTCTCTGTCCCACGTCTTAGTTAGTGTCACTTCTCCCTGTCCCATGTCTCACCTGTCCCATGTCTCACCTGTCCCTGTCCCATGTCTCACCTGTCCCTGTCCCATGTCTCACCTGTCTCTGTCCCACGTCTCACCTGTCCCTGTCCCATGTCTCACCTGTCCCACGTCTTAGTTAGTGTCACTTCTCCCTGTCCCTGTCCCATGTCTCACCTGTCCCATGTCTCACCTGTCCCATGTCTCACCTGTCCCACGTCTCACCTGTCCCATGTCTCACCTGTCCCTGCCCCATGTCTCACCTGTCCCTGTCCCACGTCTCACCTGTCCCATGTCTCACCTGTCCCTGTCCCATGTCTCACCTGTCCCTGTCCCACGTCTCACCTGTCCCATGTCTCACCTGTCCCTGTCCCATGTCTCACTTGTCCCTGTCCCACGTCTCACCTGTCCCATGTCTCACCTGTCCCTGTCCCATGTCTCACCTGTCCCTGTCCCATGTCTCACCTGTCCCATGTCTCACCTGTCCCACGTCTCACCTGTCCCATGTCTCACCTGTCCCTGTCCCATGTCTCACCTGTCCCATGTCTCGCCTGTCCCTGTCCCATGTCTCACCTGTCCCACATCTCACCTGTCTCTGTCCCACGTCTTAGTTAGTGTCACTTCTCCCTGTCCCATGTCTCACCTGTCCCATGTCTCACCTGTCCCTGTCCCATGTCTCACCTGTCCCTGTCCCATGTCTCACCTGTCTCTGTCCCACGTCTCACCTGTCCCTGTCCCATGTCTCACCTGTCCCACGTCTTAGTTAGTGTCACTTCTCCCTGTCCCTGTCCCATGTCTCACCTGTCCCATGTCTCACCTGTCCCATGTCTCACCTGTCCCACGTCTCACCTGTCCCATGTCTCACCTGTCCCTGTCCCATGTCTAACCTGTTATGAATACATGACTACAGATGTGGGCAAGCTGCAAAAAGTATTTTGAAAATGATAGCAGAATTGACGTCAACAGGATTTTTTCTATTATAAATTGTGATACATTTAATCAAATTGTTTTGAGGTTTTTGTCAAAATGACTTCTCCCAAAGGAGATTTAAAATCTCAATGAGCCCTTCCAGTTGAAATAAATCTTAAATTAATAAATACAACTAAAATAAGGGTGATGGTAGTTAGTATTTACATACGTGTAGTCTTGATGGTTGTTTCCCAGGAGAGCTGCAGTGAGACGTTTCTGAAGTGCTATCTTCTGGATCTGGAGATGATTCTGCAGGAGGAGAAGATGCTGGATGTCACTTACGACAACTCACACAACATTAGGAGCTTCATAGAGGACTGTTCCCCCCACTCTGTACGTGGTGAGGAGTTATCGCTCTGATTCACTCTGTACGTGGTGAGGAGTTATCGCTCTGATTCACTCTGTACGTGGTGAGGAGTTATCGCTCTGATTCACTCTGTACGTGGTGAGGAGTTATCGCTCTGATTCACTCTGTACGTGGTGAGGAGTTATCGCTCTGATTCACTCTGTACGTGGTGAGGAGTTATCGCTCTGATTCACTCTGTACGTGGTGAGGAGTTATCGCTCTGATTCACTCTGTACGTGGTGAGGAGTTATCGCTCTGATTCACTCTGTACGTGGTGAGGAGTTATCGCTCTGATTCACTCTGTACGTGGTGAGGAGTTATCGCTCTGATTCACTCTGTACGTGGTGAGGAGTTATCGCTCTGATTCACTCTGTACGTGGTGAGGAGTTATCGCTCTGATTCACTCTGTACGTGGTGAGGAGTTATCCACTCTGTACGTGGTGAGGAGTTATCGCTCTGATTCACTCTGTACGTGGTGAGGAGTTATCGCTCTGATTCACTCTGTACGTGGTGAGGAGTTATCCACTCTGTACGTGGTGAGGAGTTATCGCTCTGATTCACTCTGTACGTGGTGAGGAGTTATCGCTCTGATTCACTCTGTACGTGGTGAGGAGTTATCGCTCTGATTCACTCTGTACGTGGTGAGGAGTTATCGCTCTGATTCACTCTGTACGTGGTGAGGAGTTATCGCTCTGATTCACTCTGTACGTGGTGAGGAGTTATCGCTCTGATCCACTCTGTACGTGGTGAGGAGTTATCGCTCTGATTCACTCTGTACGTGGTGAGGAGTTATCGCTCTGATTCACTCTGTACGTGGTGAGGAGTTATCGCTCTGATTCACTCTGTACGTGGTGAGGAGTTATCGCTCTGATTCACTCTGTACGTGGTGAGGAGTTATCGCTCTGATTCACTCTGTACGTGGTGAGGAGTTATCGCTCTGATTCACTCTGTACGTGGTGAGGAGTTATCGCTCTGATTCACTAAATGAATGAATGTGAGCAGCAGACATGATCTGACTAAACTCAACAGTCTGGTTGGTTGGTGGAGTCCGTTCTGCTTTTATGGGACACTAAATGACCTCTTTAACGAGTAATACTATGATGTCATGTTATTATATTAATTTTTACCACCAGCAAAACATAATTGATATTTTCTAATTGTATTTTCAGACATTTTCCTCAGAGAACTGCTTACCATGTGAATCAGAAATAGTCGACACAACCATCTTCATCGAGAGGTTGGACGAATTACTCAAAGCAATGATGTCTGAAAAGTGATTTGTGTTGTATGTATACTGTAAATACATTTCACATTTATAATGTGAAGTTATGATTCCTTTGTTTAACCTCTTTGTATCATGTGAACTCTACTTATTGACTTGTCGTTATAATTCATTCAAGTGTCCTTGTTGTGTTTTAAAATGAGTCTGAATATGTTGAAACGGTGAATGAACCCTTACCCTTACCCTGGTGACCCTGCAGCTGAACCTGTAACCCTGTCCACTGGTTGCAAGCAATGTATAACCTTGTGTTCACATTTATTTTTAGTTTCATATAAATTTGTATTTAAATTAACTTGAACACATACAAAGCTTTGTGTGTGTGTGTACTATTTGATAAAGTAAATATTGTATTTTTCCATGCATTTTTTGAGGTTCTTTTCATGCTAAATAATCAGAAGGATTTTATCATACAACTACTTTAACACTAATCACACATCCACTACAGTCCTTTACTAGACATTAGGATACGGTTTCTGCTAATTGAATACAATATACACGTGTAACTAATGTTAAATGTAACTACATATTAAACGTAGATACATGTTGCAGGACTGGAAGACAGATGTTTGTGTTGTGAGGTCAGACAGTCAGATTCCGGAGCTGCTTGGTGGACACAATGCTGCACTAGCAAACAGGTCAGGGTTCAAATCCTCCCAAGAAATATTTCCTCCTAGCAGTGGAAGGACTGCGGTGAAGACAAGGATGATCAAACCCAAGCACTTGTCCTCTCCAAGTTGGACTACTGCAACTCGCTTATCGCCGATCGCCCTCTCCAGAGGATTCAGAACGCAGCGGCCCGCCTGATCTTCAACCTACCCAGACACTCCCATGTCACCCCGCTCTTCATCTCCCTTCACTGGCTGCCCGTCACGGCCCGTATCAGATTCAAGACCCTGGTACTGACCTTCCGAGCGGTGAACGGGACTACACCGGACTACATCAAGTCTCTCTTCCAGCCTTACACCCCCACCCGCCACCTATGGTCTTCTTCTGACAACCGTCTGGTAGCCCCACCTCTCAAGAGCGCCCGCTCTTGCTTTCGTCCAGGTACACTCTTGCACCTTCCAGGATCATGTTGTTTAAAATGAAATTTGTTTAACTACATGGTCTTCTGAGAGCCAGAAGCTGCAGCATCACGTTATTGGACCCTGCAGTGCTGGTCTCACAGGACCCTGCAGTGCTGGTCTCACAGGACCCCGCAGTGCTGGTCTCACTGGACCCCGCAGTGCTGGTCTCACTGGACCCCGCAGTGCTGGTCTCACTGGACCCCGCAGTGCTGGTCTCACTGGACCCTGCAGTGCAATTTAAATGGATGATGAATGAATATTAGCACACACACCATAGCACGTGTCCAGAGTCCAGTGCAGAGCTGATATGAGAGCAGGGTTTCATTACTTCCTGTTCCATTATAAATCCATCATTCTCATATTGCCAGACTGACTCTGACTGAAGTCATTCCTCTGCACATCAGAGAATGAGTCTGATCTACATGCTGAGTCTGATCTACATGCTGAGTCTGATCAACATGCTGAGTCTGATCAACATGCTGAGTCTGATCAACATGCTGAGTCTGATCAACATGCTGAGTCTGATCAACATGCTGAGTCTGATCAACATGCTGAGTCTGATCAACATGCTGAGTCTGATCAACATGGTGAGTCTGATCAACATGCTGAGTCTGATCAACATGCTGAGTCTGATCAACATGGTGAGTCTGATCAACATGCTGAGTCTGATCAACATGCTGAGTCTGATCAACATGCTGAGTCTGATCAACATGGTGAGTCTGATCAACATGCTGAGTCTGATCAACATGCTGAGTCTGATCTACATGCTGAGTCTGATCAACATGCTGAGTCTGATCAACATGCTGAGTCTGATCAACATGCTGAGTCTGATCAACATGGTGAGTCTGATCAACATGCTGAGTCTGATCAACATGCTGAACATGATCAACATGCTGAGTCTGATCAACATGCTGAGTCTGATCAACATGCTGAGTCTGATCAACATGGTGAGTCTGATCAACATGCTGAGTCTGATCAACATGCTGAGTCTGATCAACATGGTGACCTCTCTCCCGCAGGACAGCCTCTCCTGTTATTGTTCCATTAAAAAGCTTTCAGCAGTCAATGCTACAGGTATAATTTACACAAACACGTGCTTTCCAAGGGGGAGAGACCCCAAACATCTTTATTTATCAAAAACAAAACTTGTACAAAAAATAAAAATGTACAAATACGACCATACAAAAGTGACATAAAATCAGTTAAATAGCACTTTGGTGATGTTAAAGATAAATATTGTGGTATAAGATGTATGATTATATTTATCAGCAGGGAGACCTGCTGTCTCAGTCACACCCTGTCACACCCAGAAACACCCAGTCACAGAGTCACACAGTCACACAGTCACACAGTCACACAGTCACACAGTCACACAGTCACACAGTCACACAGTCACACAGTCACACCCAGTCACACCCAGTCACACAGTCGCTGCCAAATGATGTTGAAGAAACATGACTCATTCTTGAGTCATTTGCTAAATATGTAAGTGTGTTTGTGAGAACTTGATTTCATCTGACATTTAAACAATACTTCATAAATGAGTCAAAGTGGAGAACACTAACAGCTATTTACAACATTCCTTTCAGATCTGCACATCTTTAAGTAATGATATTGATGCAGGGATATGTGACAGAACTACAGGAGTGAATTGTTCTAAACCCCAGCTGTATCAATATGTATATATCTATATATATTTATACATACATATAATATAATATATAGGATATATTCTATATCTGCTATTTGGGTTCACTGAGTGACCTACACCGTCCTATTTTAAATAGTTTAATTTAAATCCAGCGGAGCTTCGATCCATAAACATAGGACACAAGTGGTCAGGTTGGTCTCCTGAGGCACCTGGGGAAGGTTAGAAGGTCCCCTCCGGGGGCCTGTAGCACCTGGGGAACGCCAGGAGCTGCACCATGTTGAATGCGTACTTCCTGCTGCCAGTATTCTTATGGACGTTTTGGATCCGGCATCCTTCTCTGGTGTTTGACGAGAGGAGGAAGAAGGAAGAAGAGAGATTGTAGGTGAAATAAAAACCACTCATGAGGATACAGTCTGTTGAATGCAGGATTGTAGTGGAACCACCAACTGCTTGGTTCTTTGGTGAAAATACTGTTAGACATAATTGATCTTCTGCAAATACGGTTATAACAATATTTTTTTTAATAATATTTTAGATTACAATATATACCTGTATACAGTATATTTATATAATAAATGATCATATATTGTTACACAGTAGAGTCTGTATACACATTGGATACTGAGCAAAGTCTAGATATTGTTATATAACCAAAAAGTATTTGCATGAAATAGCTACGTTTAGGAGAGCTGTGTCTAGGAGAACTGTGTTTTGGAGAGCTGTGTTTAGGGAAGCTGTGTTTTAGAGAGCTGTGTTTTGGAGAGCTGTGTTTTGGAGAGCTGTGTTTTGGAGAGCTGTGTTTTGGATGGCTATGTTTAGGAGAGCTGTGTTTAGGAGAGCTGTGTTTAGGAAAGTTGTGTTAAGGAGAGCTGTGTTTAGGAAAGTTGTGTTAAGGAGAGCTGTGTTTAGGAGAGCTGTGTTTTGGAGAGCTGTGTTTTGGAGAGCTGTGTTTTGGAGAGCTGTGTTTAGGAGAGCTGTGTCTAGGGCAGCTGTGTTTTGGATACCTGTGTCTAGGGCAGCTGTGTTTTGGATACCTGTGTTTAGGGGAGCTGTGTTTAGGGGAGCTGTGTTTTGGAGAGCTGTGTTTAGGGGAGCTGTGTTTTGGAGAGCTGTGTTTAGGAGAGCTGTGTTTTGGAGAGCTGTGTTTAGGAGAGCTGTGTCTAGGGGAGCTGTGTTTTGGAGAGCTGTGTTTAGGGGAGCTGTGTCTAGGGCAGCTGTGTACTGTGCTACACTCTTAAACTCCCAATGATTCATCAAAGTAACAATACCTTCCTCCACAAATTTCCACAACACTATATACACACATATACATTATATATATCTATATACTGTGTATGTGTGTATATATATGTATATATATATATATACACATACACAGTATTTGTGTGTGTATATAGATATACAGATAAACATGGAGAGAAAGGATACAAACAGACAGAACAACCAAACCATGTGAGGAGTCAGATTGTGCACATTAGCAGTTTATTGATATTTTGCGAGCAGAAAAACCAGACTTAAGATGAGCCACACCACCAGTAGGTGGGAACTAACGAGCAACAACGCGATTGGATAGAAGTGACGAGATGCCGGCTTGTTCTCTGCCACAGAGCCCGCCTCCGGGTCCTCCCATTGGCCCACGTCTCTCTGCACCAGGCGGCTGATTGGCCGGCGGACAGCAGGTCAGTGGTTAGGCACCAGGGGAAATAAACAGGAAAACAACAGAAAAGCAACAGAAAGAGGAGAAAGACAGCAGCGAGTTAGACACAGACGCCTAACCCTAACCCAGTTAGACACAGACTCCTAACCCTAACCCAGTTAGACAGACAGACGCCTAACACAGTTAGACACAGACTCCTAACCCAGTTAGACACAGACTCCTAACCCTAACCCAGTTAGACAGACAGACGCCTAACACAGTTAGACACAGACTCCTAACCCTAACCCAGGTAGACACAGACTCCTTACCCAGTTAGACACAGACTCCTAACCCAGTTAGACACAGACGCCTAACCCTAACCCAGTTAGACACAGACTCCTAACCCAATTAGACACAGACGCAAGCAGACGAAGTATGGAGGACTGAAAGAAAGATGGATGGATGGATATAGATAGATGGGTGGGTAGATGGACAGATGGACGGATCGATAGATAAGTGGGTGGATAGATGGATGGATGGAGTAAACTAGAGAACTAGATTGTATAGCAGGTTCTGATTGGCCAAATTCATGTATGTGTTTAGGTGTCTGTGCTGTTCCGACAATGCAGAATTGAGAACTATTATGATATTCAATAACCCAGAATACAACGTTAGATCTTTATATGCTAGGAGGAACGCTATGATTTATATGTTCGGAGGAACACTATGATTTATATGCTAGGAGGAACGTTATGATTTATATGCTAGGAGGAACACTATGATTTATATGTTAGGAGGAACACTATGATTTATATGCTAGGAGGAACACTATGATTTATATTCTCGGAGGAACACTATGATTTATATGCTAGGAGGAACGCTATGATTTATATGTTAGGAGGGACACTATGATTTATATGTTAGGAGGAACACTATGATTTACATGCTAGGAGGAACACTATGATTTATATGCTAGGAGGAACACTATGATTTATATGTTAGGAGGAACACTATGATTTATATGCTAGGAGGAACACTATGATTTATATGTTAGGAGGAACACTATGATTTATATGCTAGGAGGAACACTATGATTTATATGCTAGGAGGAACGCTATGATTTATATGCTAGGAGGAACACTATGATTTATATGTTAGGAGGAACACTATGATTTATATGTTAGGAGGAACACTATGATTTACATGCTAGGAGGAACACTATGATTTATATGTTAGGAGGGACACTATGATTTATATGTTAGGAGGAACACTATGATTTACATGCTAGGAGGAACACTATGATTTATATGCTAGGAGGAACACTATGATTTATATGTTAGGAGGAACACTATGATTTACATGCTAGGAGGAACACTATGCTTTATATGTTAGGAGGAACACTATGATTTATATGTTAGGAGGAACACTATGCTTTATATGCTAGGAGGAACACTATGATTTATATGTTAGGAGGAACACTATGATTTACATGCTAGGAGGAACACTATGCTTTATATGTTAGGAGGAACACTATGATTTATATGTTAGGAGGAACACTATGCTTTATATGCTAGGAGGAACACTATGATTTATATGTAAGGAGGTTACATGAATGCAGCCTGCTAAAGCTATTCACACCAGCTGAAGCCGGTCGATTTTACTGACAGAACTGCTACGCCACGACACAAGCTTATGTTGTGTATATGTGAAGGTAAATATGTTGTGTATATGTGAAGGTAAATATGTTGTGTATATGTGAAGGTAAATATGTTGTGTATATGTGAAGGTAAATATGTTGTGTATATGTGAAGGTAAATATGTTGTGTATATGTGAAGGTAAATATGTTGTGTATATGTGAAGGTAAATATGTTGTGTATATGTGAAGGTCAAATATGTTGTGTATATGTGACGGTACATATGTTGTGTATATGTGAAGGTACATATGTTGTGTATATGTGAAGGTAAATATGTTGTGTACATGTGAACGGCCAGAGAGAGACAAAGAGGAAGCCAGAAAGTTTTCTGTCTGTATCTTGATTCACCCCACCCCAGTGAGTGACAGATGTGCCATCTTTAATGAAGCCCGTAGACAAACACGACCGTTCTGGGAACCAAAACAGCAACACTGTCAACTGACTGGTTTTGCTCCTGCGACCTCTTGCTTTCAAGCAAGATCAATTACATATCTTCTCTAGATAAACACACAAACCAGTTTATCTGAGAACGTCTGTTGTGGCCTAGATCTAAGCATGGATTAAGTTATTTATATCTACAGGTACGCTGTGAGCTCACTACCTGCTCTGTCACATGATCAGCTCACTACCTGCTCTGTCACATGATCAGCTCTCTACCTGCTGTGTCACATGATCAGCTCTCTACCTGCTGTGTCACATGATCAGTGGGTTTAGTTCCATCAGAGACATGTTATTTATATGGACTGAGGTGTGTTTTAAAGGGCCGTGTTCCAGATTAAATTATCAAAATTTCATCTTGAATTCTCAGTCTACCACTGTTCTGTACTGTGAGTGTGAGAAACTGGGGGTAAAGTAATGATACAGCGATAGCAATAGATACAGTACCATATTAGAAAAGATCAATTATAAATACAAATTGCAAACCACTTTTAGATTTGTCAGATTTACGTTTCCATTTTTTGAATGGAGAAGTAGTTAGCAAGTGTTGGCTTGTTGCAGCCCTGAAGGAGCGTTAGCATAACGGCTTAAATGGATGCTAACGAGGCTAGTAACTGCAGCCTGAGTGAGGGGGTCACAGAGGCCTAACCCTAACCCTCTGCTCTCACAGGAGAAACACATGCTGGTACTCCTGTGTGAGTGTGTAAGCATGCCATAAACTCTGACCGTTATCTTAACGCATGCCATCTTCTTAGCCTAGTAGTGACCCCTACTAGGCTAAGCAGACGGCATGCGTAAAGATAATAAAAATCTTCACCCCTGTAAAGCTTTTTGAGGACATGGTGGGTGATGGTAATGCTGGTAGTTTGAGGACATGGTGGGTGATGGTAATGCTGGTAGTTTGAGGACATGGTGGGTGATGGTGATGCTGGTAGTTTGAGGACATGGTGGGTGATGCTGGTAGTTTGAGGACATGGTGGGTGATGGTAATGCTGGTAGTTTGAGGACATGGTGGGTGATGGTAATGCTGGTAGTTTGAGGACATGGTGGGTGATGCTGGTAGTTTGAGGACATGGTGGGTGATGGTGATGCTGGTAGTTTGAGGACATGGTGGGTGATGGTGATGCTGGTAGTTTGAGGACATGGTGGGTGATGGTAATGCTGGTAGTTTGAGGACATGGTGGGTGATGGTGATGCTGGTAGTTTGAGGACATGGTGGGTGATGCTGGTAGTTTGAGGACATGGTGGGTGATGGTGATGCTGGTAGTTTGAGGACATGGTGGGTGATGGTGATGCTGGTAGTTTGAGGACATGGTGGGTGATGCTGGTAGTTTGAGGACATGGTGGGTGATGGTGATGCTGGTAGTTTGAGGACATGGTGGGTGATGCTGGTAGTTTGAGGACATGGTGGGTGATGGTGATGCTGGTAGTTTGAGGACATGGTGGGTGATGGTAATGCTGGTAGTTTGAGGACATGGTGGGTGATGCTGGTAGTTTGAGGACATGGTGGGTGATGGTGATGCTGGTAGTTTGAGGACATGGTGGGTGATGGTGATGCTGGTAGTTTGAGGACATGGTGGGTGATGCTGGTAGTTTGAGGACATGGTGGGTGATGGTAATGCTTGTAGTTTGAGGACATGGTGGGTGATGGTAATGCTGGTAGTTTGAGGACATGGTGGGTGATGGTGATGCTGGTAGTTTGAGGACATGGTGGGTGATGGTGATGCTGGTAGTTTGAGGACATGGTGGGTGATGGTGATGCTGGTAGTTTGAGGACATGGTGGGTGATGGTGATGCTGGTAGTTTGAGGACATGGTGGGTGATGGTGATGCTGGTAGTTTGAGGACGTGGTGGGTGATGCTGGTAGTTTGAGGACATGGTGGGTGATGGTGATGCTGGTAGTTTGAGGACATGGTGGGTGATGGTGATGCTGGTAGTTTGAGGACATGGTGGGTGATGGTGATGCTGGTAGTTTGAGGACATGGTGGGTGATGCTGGTAGTTTGAGGACATGGTGGGTGATGGTGATGCTGGTAGTTTGAGGACATGGTGGGTGATGCTGGTAGTTTGAGGACATGGTGGGTGATGGTAATGCTGGTAGTTTGAGGACATGGTGGGTGATGGTGATGCTGGTAGTTTGAGGACATGGTGGGTGATGGTGATGCTGGTAGTTTGAGGACATGGTGGGTGATGGTGATGCTGGTAGTTTGAGGACATGGTGGGTGATGGTGATGCTGGTAGTTTGAGGACATGGTGGGTGATGGTAATGCTGGTAGTTTGAGGACATGGTGGGTGATGCTGGTAGTTTGAGGACATGGTGGGTGATGGTGATGCTGGTAGTTTGAGGACATGGTGGGTGATGGTGATGCTGGTAGTTTGAGGACATGGTGGGTGATGGTGATGCTGGTAGTTTGAGGACGTGGTGGGTGATGGTGATGCTGGTAGTTTGAGGACATGGTGGGTGATGGTAATGCTGGTAGTTTGAGGACATGGTGGGTGATGGTGATGCTGGTAGTTTGAGGACATGGTGGGTGATGGTGATGCTGGTAGTTTGAGGACGTGGTGGGTGATGGTGATGCTGGTAGTTTGAGGACCTGGTGGGTGATGGTGATGCTGGTAGTTTGAGGACATGGTGGGTGATGGTAATGCTGGTAGTTTGAGGACATGGTGGGTGATGCTGGTAGTTTGAGGACATGGTGGGTGATGGTGATGCTGGTAGTTTGAGGACATGGTGGGTGATGTGCTGGTAGTTTGAGGACATGGTGGGTGATGTGGTGATGCTGGTAGTTTGAGGACATGGTGGGTGATGGTGATGCTGGTAGTTTGAGGACATGGTGGGTGATGGTAATGCTGGTAGTTTGAGGACATGGTGGGTGATGGTGATGCTGGTAGTTTGAGGACATGGTGGGTGATGGTAATGCTGGTAGTTTGAGGACATGGTGGGTGATGCTGGTAGTTTGAGGACATGGTGGGTGATGGTAATGCTGGTAGTTTGAGGACATGGTGGGTGATGGTAATGCTGGTAGTTTGAGGACATGGTGGGTGATGGTAATGCTGGTAGTTTGAGGACTTGGTGGGTGATGGTGATGCTGGTAGTTTGAGGACATGGTGGGTGATGGTAATGCTGGTAGTTTGAGGACATGGTGGGTGATGCTGGTAGTTTGAGGACATGGTGGGTGATGCTGGTAGTTTGAGGACATGGTGGGTGATGCTGGTAGTTTGAGGACATGGTGGGTGATGCTGGTAGTTTGAGGACATGGTGGGTGATGGTAATGCTGGTAGTTTGAGGACATGGTGGGTGATGGTGATGCTGGTAGTTTGAGGACATGGTGGGTGATGGTGATGCTGGTAGTTTGAGGACATGGTGGGTGATGCTGGTAGTTTGAGGACATGGTGGGTGATGGTGATGCTGGTAGTTTGAGGACATGGTGGGTGATGGTAATGCTGGTAGTTTGAGGACATGGTGGGTTATGGTGATGCTGGTAGTTTGAGGACATGGTGGGTGATGGTGATGCTGGTAGTTTGAGGACATGGTGGGTTATGGTGATGCTGGTAGTTTGAGGACATGGTGGGTGATGGTGATGCTGGTAGTTTGAGGACATGGTGGGTGATGCTGGTAGTTTGAGGACATGGTGGGTGATGCTGGTAGTTTGAGGACATGGTGGGTGATGGTGGTAGTTTGAGGACATGGTGGGTGATGGTGATGCTGGTAGTTTGAGGACATGGTGGGTGATGCTGGTAGTTTGAGGACATGGTGGGTGATGGTGATGCTGGTAGTTTGAGGACATGGTGGGTGATGCTGGTAGTTTAAGGACATGGTGGGTGATGGTGATGCTGGTAGTTTGAGGACATGGTGGGTGATGGTAATGCTGGTAGTTTGAGGACATGGTGGGTGATGGTAATGCTGGTAGTTTGAGGACATGGTGGGTGATGCTGGTAGTTTGAGGACATGGTGGGTGATGGTGATGCTGGTAGTTTGAGGACATGGTGGGTGATGGTAATGCTGGTAGTTTGAGGACATGGTGGGTGATGCTGGTAGTTTGAGGACATGGTGGGTGATGCTAGTAGTTTGAGGACATGGTGGGTGATGGTAATGCTGGTAGTTTGAGGACATGGTGGGTGATGGTGATGCTGGTAGTTTGAGGACATGGTGGGTGATGCTGGTAGTTTGAGGACATGGTGGGTGATGGTAATGCTGGTAGTTTGAGGACATGGTGGGTGATGCTGGTAGTTTGAGGACATGGTGGGTGATGCTGGTAGTTTGAGGACATGGTGGGTGATGGTGATGCTGGTAGTTTGAGGACATGGTGGGTGATGGTGATGCTGGTAGTTTGAGGACATGGTGGGTGATGGTGATGCTGGTAGTTTGAGGACATGGTGGGTGATGGTGATGCTGGTAGTTTAGGTACATGTCTCACCTCCTCATGCAGTCCAGAGCTCGTATGAAGTAGTCCTTGTTGAGCTGGTGCTCGTCACGGAGCAGAGAACACTGCTCCAGGGTCACAGACATGGACGTCCGGTCTTTGGCGCTTTTACAGCTGGTGAACCTGATGCCGTTCATCCTCCTGCAGATCTGCCCGGGGACACACGACACGGGGACACACGACACGAGGACACACAACACGGGGACACACGACGCGATGACACACAACACGAGGACACACAACACGAGGACACACAACACGAGGACACACAACACGGGGACACACGACACGAGGACACACGACACGATGACACACAACACGAGGACACACAACACGAGGACACAAAACACGGGGACACACGACATGGGGACACACAACACGGGGACACACAACACGAGGACACACAACACGGGGACACACGACATGGGGACACACAACACGAGGACACACAACACGGGGACACACAACACGGGGACACACAACACGAGGACACACAACACGGGGACACACGACATGGGGACACACAACACGGGGACACACAACACGAGGACACACGACACGGGGACACACAACATGGGGACACACAACATGGGGACACACAACATGGGGACACACGACACGAGGACACACGACACGGGGACACACAACATGGGGACACACGACACGGGGACACACGACACGGGGACACACAACACGAGGACACACAACACGAGGACACACAACACGAGGACACACGACACGAGGACACACGACACGGGGACACACGACATGGGGACACACAACACGAGGACACACAACACGAGGACACACAACATGGGGACACACAACACGGGGACACACAACACGAGGACACACGACATGGGGACACACGACACGAGGACACACAACACGAGGACACACAACATGGGGACACACAACACGATGACACACGACATGAGGACACACAACATGGGGACACACAACACGATGACACACAACATGGGGACACACAACACATGTTATTCAGGAGCTCAGTGAGGCGCGAGAGGAGAATCAACACGCCAGTCTAAAGCAACATCAGGTTACACACAGAATCTGGAATTACTAGACAGAAAGTCCCATTGTTATAGAATCAGATTTGGCCCAGATCATATTCAAACTGTGTGTGTGTAAGTATGTGGAAGAGTGTGTGAGCGTGTGTGTGTATATATCTCACCGCTCCAGCAAGCCACAGTATTTCCACATTCTTCCTCTTCTTTGTATTTACATTCTGGCCCAAGGTTTCAAGTAATTCTTTCAAGTCGCTCTGTGTTTCAAAATGTGGTAGATCTGGGAAAATCAATTTAAACAATGTATTTTTCAGCAGAATATTGTACTTGGTGACAGTATGCTAGCAGATATGAGAGCGCAGTGGTCAGGTTTGTGGACCTCACAGAGAACAGTATGCTAGCAGATGTGGACCTCACAGAGAACAGTATGCTAGCAGATGTGGACCTCACAGAGAACAGTATGCTAGCAGATGTGGACCTCACAGAGAACAGTATGCTAGCAGATGTGGACCTCACAGAGAACAGTATGCTAGCAGATGTGGACCTCACAGAGAACAGTATGCTAGCAGATGTGGACCTCAGAGAGAACAGTATGCTAGCAGATGTGGACCTCACAGAGAACAGTATGCTAGCAGATGTGGACCTCACAGAGAACAGTATGCTAGCAGATGTGGACCTCACAGAGAACAGTATGCTAGCAGATGTGGACCTCACAGAGAACAGTATGCTAGCAGATGTGGACCTCACAGAGAACAGTATGCTAGCAGATGTGGACCTCACAGAGAACAGTATGCTAGCAGATGTGGACCTCACAGAGAACAGTATGCTAGCAGATGTGGACCTCACAGAGAACAGTATGCTAGCAGATGTGGACCTCACAGAGAACAGTATGCTAGCAGATGTGGACCTCACAGAGAACAGTATGCTAGCAGATGTGGACCTCACAGAGAACAGTATGCTAGCAGATGTGGACCTCACAGAGAACAGTCATGACAGTTGCTTTAGACTCACCTTCTGTGGGCACCTTTTCTTTCAGCGATTTGTAATAACCATCTAATATCTCAAAGTTCCTCTGGTTGATTCTCTCCTGCAAGGAGCTGTCGCCAAACCTGAGAATGGAAGAAAGAGAGACAGAGGTAGAGAGAGGTAGAGACAGGAGATGGGGTCAGATGGCTGAGCGTTTAGGGAATCGGGCTATCAGAAGGTTTCATGGTTCGATTCTCGGCTGTTCCATTATGACGTTGTGTCCTTGGGCACTTGCTTCGGGGGAATGTCCCTGTACTTACTGTAAGTCACTCTGGATAAGAGCATCTGCTAAATGACTAAATGTAATGTATATAGAGACAGAGGTAGAGAGAGAGGTAGACAAAGGTGAGAAAGAGGTAGAGAGAGAGGTAGAGACAGCTGGAGAAAGGTGTCACGGGAAACGATTAGCTGAGTTGGAAGGTTCAAGCAGAAGCTTAGCAGAATGACTGAATCCTGTAATGTTAGATGCTTTGGCATCATAAATAACTCCACACATGGCTTCACTGTGCAGAAAACCTGACAGCTGCTCACGCCATCACCTGACAGCTTCCTGCTGGAGCCTCCTAACCCTCCCTAACCGTAACCCTCTGTTCTCTCAGGAGAAACACATGCTGGACTCCCGTGTGAGTGTGTGTGCGTGTGTGAGTGTGTGTGTGCGTGTGTGAGTGTGTGTGTGTGCGTGTGTGAGTGTGTGTGCGTGTGTGTGTGTGTGTACTAGCACCTCTCAGCGATGGTCTGCTGCTCGTTGATCCCCACGTTGAAGAGGACAGGGTAGACATGCAGGGGCTGGCCCTCCCTCATCTCCCACGGCAACGCCTGAAAGGCCCCCTGAGGGAGGGGAACTTCTACAGTGTAGTGGTCTCTGGAGGGGGGAGGAGGAGGAGGGGGGAGGGAGGCATGTAGGGAACATAAGAATGTTAACAGCCAAAAGAGATGAAAGTAATGCTATATTGCTCAACATACAGATGATTTCCCAGGTCAGAGAAGCACTTCCATCTCCAGAAGTCATGCTCAAGTTAGCATGGCTTCCCTCAGACAGAGATAGCATCTGCAACATGACCCTCCCTGGTTTTAACGCTCCTTAGGGAACTGATGAAGTGCTTCCTGACATGGAGGCAGCCAGGCTTCATCATTACTCCCTATATTATTTTATTGAGAGAGATAGTCATCATGGAGAAGACAGGAAATGTGGGGAGAGAGAGAGAGAGAGAGAGAGAGAGAGAGAGAGAGAGAGAGAGAGAGAGAGAGAGAGAGAGAGAGAGAGAGCGAGAGAGAGGTAATGACGTGCAATAAAAGGCGTGGGCTGGATGGGAAACCAGGCCACCGGGGCGAGGCCTCAGCCTGCATGAGGGGTTACATTTCACCAGTGAGCCACCGGGGCCCTGTGGTAATACTGACTGGTACGTGGCTCCTGTGGTGATACTGACTGGTACGTGGCTCCTGTGGTGATACTGACTGGCACATGGCTCCTGTGGTAATACTGACTGGCACATGGCTCCTGTGGTAATACTGACTGGCACATGGCTCCTGTGGTGATACTGACTGGCACGTAGCTCCTGTGGTAATACTGACTGGCACATGGCTCCTGTGGTAATACTGACTGGCACGTAGCTCCTGTGGTAATACTGACTGGCACATGGCTCCTGTGGTAATACTGACTGGCACATGGCTCCTGTGGTGATACTGACTGGCACATGGCTCCTTTGGTAATACTGGCTGGCACATGGCTCCTGTGGTAATACTGACTGGCACATGGCTCCTGTGTCTAACATCACCTGGCATCAAACTGAGTCCCTCTCCCCAGGGTGTGTCCCTACACTTAGCAGAGCCCACACAGTGCTGGTTCACACACGGTGCTGGTTCACACACGGTGCTGGTTCACACGGTGCTGGTTCACACAGTGCTGGTTCACACACAGTGCTGGTTCACACACAGTGCTGGTTCACACAGTGCTGGTTCACACAGTGCTGGTTCACACGGTGCTGGTTCACACAGTGCTGGTTCACACAGTGCTGGTTCACACAGTGCTGGTTCACACACAGTGCTGGTTCACACAGTGCCGGTTCACACAGTGCTGGTTCACACAGTGCTGGTTCACACACAGTGCTGGTTCACACAGTGCTGGTTCACACACAGTGCTGGTTCACACACAGTGCTGGTTCACACAGTGCTGGTTCACACAGTGCTGGTTCACACAGTGCTGGTTCACACAGTGCTGGTTCACACAGTGCTGGTTCACACAGTGCTGGTTCACACAGTGCTGGTTCACACAGTGCTGGTTCACACACAGTGCTGGTTCACACAGTGCTGGTTCACACAGTGCTGGTTCACACAGTGCTGGTTCACACAGTGCTGGTTCACACACAGGACAAACTGATCTCTCATGACTAACATAAACACAGGAAGTCTTAAACCTGTGAAACGCCTTCATGAACCACAATCTGCATTCAGGGAAAGTATGCAGTCAAGTCAGTTCTTCTAGTATTGTCTAGCTTGTGTTCTTATGAAGAGATGTGTTTGCTGCAGTCTTACCGTCTCCCGCTGACGATGGGCTGCAGGTGGCAGGGTTGGTCTGTCCTGGCCTGGGTGATCTTAAAGGTGACGTGCTGGAGGTCTGAGATACCCACCTCCATGTCCTCCAGCATGCCCACCTCTTCACCTGCAGACCACACATCACACCTGTTTGACTTTCACTTTCCTGGCATTGTCCTGAACACAGCTGACATGTGAAACAGCTTCCAACATCCTGGCCTCTCCCCAGCATCTACTCCCCCTTCCTGCAGCTTCACACAGACCAGCAACATCCCCTCAGCTGGTCACTTCACACAGACCAGCAACATCCCCTCAGCTGGTCACTTCACACAGACCAGCAACATCCCCTCAGCTGGTCACTTCACACAGACCAGCAACATCCCCTCAGCTGGTCACCTCCACACAGACCAGCAACATCCCCTCAGCTGGTCACTTCACACAGACCAGCAACATCCCCTCAGCTGGTCACCTCCACACAGACCAGCAACATCCCCTCCGCTGGTCACCTCCACACAGACCAGCAACATCCCCTCAGCTGGTCACTTCACACAGACCAGCAACATCCCCTCAGCTGGTCACCTCCACACAGACCAGCAACATCCCCTCAGCTGGTCACTTCACACAGACCAGCAACATCCCCTCAGCTGGTCACCTCCACACAGACCAGCAACATCCCCTCAGCTGGTCACTTCCACACAGACCAGCAACATCCCCTCCGCTGGTCACCTCCACACAGACCAGCAACATCCCCTCAGCTGGTCACTTCACACAGACCAGCAACATCCCCTCAGCTGGTCACCTCCACACAGACCAGCAACATCCCCTCAGCTGGTCACTTCACACAGACCAGCAACATCCCCTCAGCTGGTCACTTCACACAGACCAGCAACATCCCCTCAGCTGGTCACCTCCACACAGACCAGCAACATCCCCTCAGCTGGTCACTTCCAGATTTCCCATTTTTATTTCAGGTACCTACTCACCAGCAAGTTACACTTTTACATATTTATAATATTTCCCCCTTTTTAATGCAGAACTGCTGTTTCTGTTGCTACTCAGAATCAGAATTGTGTTTAATCGCCAAGGATGTCATGTTACTGGAATGTGGTTGTCCAGAACCCTGTTAACCCTATGGGGACCAGCTAATGACTGAAGATTGTTACTGTTTAGAACACGAGTCTTGATTGTGAAGGTTTACACAGGGGTTATTTATGAGAAGTTTATTGGAGGGATATTGTATGGAAGCAAATCAATGCCATGATGTTTTGAATTTTAAAAGGCATTGAATACTTAATATTGAAATTTAAACAACACTAAATTCTCATCTGAATATATTTCAATGTAAAATAAAATTCAGGTTGCTCAAATTCACGCTTAAAAAAATCGATCTTAAAAAATTCTACCATAAAAAATTTGACCCTATTAAATTCGAGCCAAAAATTCTATAAAATTCTATAAAAATTAGGCTCGAATTTGATAGGGTCACATTTTTTATGGAGTGTTTGAATGCTCTAAACAGAATTTCCTTGTTTTTTTATGACAATGGCAAATAAATATTGAATTGAAGTGTACGTGTTTAACCCTGTGTGGTGACCAAACTTGTGTGTGTATTGAACCCTGTGTATGTTTAACCCTGTGTGTGTGTGTTTAACCCTGTGTGTGTGTGTTTAACCCTGTGTGTGTGTGTTTAACCCTGTGTGTGTATGTTTAACCCTGTGTGTGTATGTTTAACCCTGTGTGTGTGTGTTTAACCCTGTGTGTGTGTGTTTAACCCTGTGTGTGTGTGTTTAACCCAGTGTGGTGACCTTTAACCCAGTGTGTGTGTGTGGTACGTACTGTAGGTACTGAGCAGGCCCTCGAACTGTGCCAGGACGCCCACCAGGTGGAGCTGTTTGAGGAAGGCCTGGTCCTCCACCCCCGCATACAGCCTCATCACGAATCCACAGGCCAGCGCAGCCAGCTGCACACACACACACACACGCACACACACGCACACACACACACACGCACGCACGCACACACACGCACACACACACACACACACACACACACACACACACACACACACACACACACGCACACACACGCACACACACACACACACACACACACACACGCACACACACGCACACACAGGGTCAGATAAGCTGTCCATAGAAACACGGGAATGTAGAAACTACAGGGCTAGCCCCTTGTCCTAGCCCTAGCCTACCCTTTCCCATAATCCTGATGTGCAAATGCGCCTGATCTCTCCCTGTTCTCCAGGCTCCTGTGTGCACCCTGGGGTTCTGCTGCCTGACTTGAAGCCCTGTTCTGGGGGAGAGCGTTGCTGCGTACCGCCTGGCTGAACACCACGTCTCTCCGCTGTTGCAGCAGCAGCCACTGGGGGGCGCTGCTCACCGCCTCCTGCAGCAACACGAAGCTCAAGGCCCCCGCTGCTCTGCGGCCCACCTCCCCCACGCTCCGCTGCAGCCTGGACACCAGGGGGCGCAGCTGCTCACACCAGTCCCCTGCTGAGAAGGGGAGAGGGGAGAGGGGAGAGGGGAGAGGGGAGAGGGGGAGAGGGAGAGGGGAGAGGGGATGAGGGGAGAGGGGAGAGGGGAGATGGGGAGAGGGGAGAGGGGGAGAGCGGGAGAGGGGAGAGGCGGGAGAGGGGAGAGGGGAGAGGGGGAGAGCGGGAGAGGGGAGAGGGGAGAGGGCGCGAGGGGGAGAGGGGAGAGGGGGAGAGGGGAGAGGGGAGAGAGGGTGAGGGGAGAGGGGGAGGATAGTTGTGAGAATGTATTCTATTTGTGTGCTATTTTGGGCGACGACAGGGGGCAGTGTTGTCCTATGTTACAAGTTTGTGTGTGTGTGATGGTGATTAGAACACGTATGTGTGTGATGGTGATTAGAACACGTATGTGTGTGTGATGATGTGAACACATTTGTGTGTTGTGTGTGTGTGTGTGATGATGTGAACACGTTTGTGTGTGTGTGTGATGATGTGAACACGTTTGTGTGTGTGGTGTGTGTGTGTGATGATGTGAACACGTTTGTGTGTGTGTGTGTGTGGTGTGTGTTGTGTGTGTGTGTGTGTGGATGTGAACACGTTTGTGGGGAACTTTAATGATCTTTCTCTCCCCTCACTACTTATGTCAACAGAACGAGTAGGGGAGCAAATCTCCTGAAATACACACACACTCACTCTCTCTCCCTCTCTCTCTCTACTCTCTTCTCTCTCCCCTCTCTCTCGGGACCCCCTCCCCCAAGGGGTGCTAGAGCAGAGGTACAGGCTGACACAGTCCTGGCAGACTCATTACTGCCCCCTACTGGAGCCATCAGGGCTTGTCCCTGATACACCTGGACGGCAGCCCAGTCAGGTGGGATCAAGAGAAGTGGAACCAGGACACGTACCGGGGCTGTGAGAGGTGATGACATCAGCCAGCGTCTGGTCAGGGATTGGCTGATCCTGGTCTTGTTCCAGGAGCTTGTCCACCATGGCGATGACACAATGGAGACTCTTAGCTACACTGGCCCACACCCTGTCCTGGAGACACACCATAACACACACACACCATGAGGCAGGCAGACGACAGACAGACAGACAGACAGACAGACAGATGGCAGATGGCAGACAGATGCACTGCAGACAGACTGGCAGAGCAGACAGACTGGCAGACTGGCAGACAGACAGGCAGACAGGCGATGGCAGACAGATGGCAGACTGGCAGACTGGCAGACAGACAGGCAGACAGGCAGACAGACTGGCAGACAGACTGGCAGACTGGCAGACAGACAGACAGACTGGCAGACAGCTACTTGCCCACTCCTCCTCGTCGTACTCCTGGTGAGGGGGTATGGAGTCCTGGTGTGTGAGCTGCAGTCTTCCCTGCAAGCTCCAGGGGCAGTCTCTGACCCAGCTATGTTGTTACATACCACCGGACTCCCACTTGCTGGTGTGGCTGGCCTCCCTGGCCCCACAGCTGGGCTTCCTGGGCCCTCAGGGCTCTGGGTCTGGGCAGGACTGGGTGGAGCTTGGTGCTGCTGGGCCTGGTGAAGTCTGGTGCTGGCCTGGTGAAGTCTGGTGTTGGCTGGTGAAGTCTGGTGCTGTCCTGGTGGAGTCTGGTGCTGTCCTGGTGAAGTCTGGTGCTGTCCTGGTGAAGTCTGGTGCTGTCCTGGTGGAGTCTGGTGCTGTCCTGGTGGAGTCTGGTGCTGTCCTGGTGGAGTCTGGTGCTGTCCTGGTGAAGTCTGGTGTTGTCCTGGTGGAGTCTGGTGCTGTGCCTGGTGGAGTCTGGTGCTGGCCTGGTGGAGTCTGGTGCTGGCCTGGTGGAGTATGGTGCTGTCTGGTGAAGTCTGGTGCTGGCCTGGTGAGTCTGGTGCTGTCCTGGTGAAGTCTGGTGCTGTCCTGGTGGAGTGTGGTGCTGGCCTGGTGGAGTCTGGTGTGGCTGGTGGAGTCTGGTGTTGGGTCACGTAGCTGGGGTCTAGCGGCGTGCAGAGCCAGTAGCGCACTCTGCACCAGCTCCTCTTTGAGAGCATGAACAAAACTGCTCTGTCTGAGAGAGAGGAGAGGATATGAGGTTATTATGGAGCAGTACTCAGGTCTTCTGGGATCTGGAGCAGAGGACAACATCTCTCCTGAGAGCAGCAGGGGGAGGGGGAGGAGTCGAGGACGCACAGCCAGGGACCAATAGCATTCCTCCTCCATCTCCTCGCCTCCGCCCAGCGACAGCAACTACATCCACAACAACAAACAATTCAATTACCCCGCATAGCCTTTCCTCTGAGCAGCGCCTTGATCTGGGATTCACACACTGCACACACACTGTACATACACACACACCACTGTACATACACACACTGTACATACCACACACACACACACTGTTTACCAGAGATGGCACAAAAGTACACACATCCTTCACTCAAGTAGAAGTACAGATACTCAGTTTAAAAAGACTCTGGTTAAAAGCTGCTTTCATAGTGCTGACTACACTTTTTCACTCAAGTTAAAGTAAAGAAGTGTGGGCTCTGACATATACTTAAGTAACCACCTGTTTAGTGTCACGCTGTTAACTGGACCTCACATCAGATACTAGGGCAGACCTCACGCTGTTAACTGGACCTCACATCAGATACTAGGGCAGACCTCACGCTGTTAACTGGACCTCACATCAGATACTAGGGCAGACCTCAAGCTGTTAACTGGACCTCACATCAGATACTAGGGCAGACCTCAAGCTGTTAACTGGACCTCACATCGATTACTAGGGCAGACCTCAAGCTTGTTAACTGGACCTCACATCAGATACTAGGGCAGACCTCAAGCTGTTACTGGACCTCACATCAGATACTAGGGCAGACC
>CAEFZP010002137.1:0-28414 GCA_903064625.1 Mallotus villosus
TCGCTCCTCTCATCACCCTCCCCCCTTCACCCTCACCTCTCACTATGTTCGTTCAGACCCTGCTCACCCTGCCCCTCTCACCTGGGGCCCGCGCAACCTGCCCGCCCACACCCGGCCCTTCTCAACCTCCCCCTCTCAACACCCTGCCCCTCTCAAACCTGCCCCTTCATCGCATCACCCTGGCCCCTCTCCCTGCCCTCACCCTGCCCTTCAGTCACTCTGGCCCCTCTCACCCTTTTGCCCCTCTCCACCCTGCCCCTCTCACCTTTCCTTCTCCCTTGCCCTCTACCCTGCCCCTCTCACCCTCCCCCTCTCACCCTGCCCCTCTCACCCTCCCTCTCTCACCCTGCCCCTCTCACTACCCTTCCCCTCCTCACCTGCCCCCTCTCACCTTGCCCCTCTCACCCTGCCCCTTCTCACCCGCCGCCCCTCTCACCCTGCCCCTCCACCCCTCCCTCTCACCCTGCCTGCCCCTCTCACCCTGCCCTTCTCATCCCCTTCCTGCCCCTCTCACATCACCCGCTGCCCTCTCACCTGCCCCTCTCACCCTTGCCCCTCCACCTTGCCCCTCTCAACGCCCTGCCCGTCTCTCCCTCCCCCTCCACCCTGCCCCTCTCACCCTGCCGCCTGTCCCCCCTCCCCCTCTCACCACCCGCCCCCTCTGACCCCCCCCTGCCCCTCTCACCTCTGCCCCTCTCAACACCCTGCCCCTCTCCCCCCTTTTCCCCTCTCACTGCCTTCCCCTCCCCCTGCCCCTCTTCACATTCTCCGCTCTCACCTTCCTCAATCTCACCTTCCCCTCTCACCCTTCTCTCACCTGCCCCTCTCACCTTCCTCCCTCACCCTCCTTTCTCGCACCTTCCTTCCCTCTCGCCCGTTCCTCTCTCTCCCTTTCCCCGTGGCTCACCCCCCCCCTCTCACCTTTCCCCTCTCACCCTGTTCCCTCTCACCCCTGCCCTCTGCACCCCTTCTCTCTCCCCTGCCTCCCTCTCTCCTGCTCTCCCCCCGTTCTCACCCCCTCTCCCCTGCCATCCCTCTCACTCTGCACTCTCCCTTCGTCTCCCTCTCACCTTGGCCTCTCCTCTCGAGCTTCGTGCCGGCTCTCAGCCTTCCCCTCTCACTTCCTTTCCCCCTTCACCCCTCGCTCCGCCTTGTCTCCCTTTGTCCGCTTCCTCTGCACCCTCCCTCTCATGCGTCCTGCCCTCTCACGCGTTTCCCCTTTCCTCCCTGGCTCGTCCCCTCCGTCGCCTCCTATCTTTCCCCGTCGTCACGTTCGTTGTGTCCGGCCTTCACCTCACGACTCCCCACTGCGCCCTCTTCCAACCGTGCCTCCTCTGAAGTCACCTCTTGCCCCCTCTCACCTTCCTTCCTTGGCTCTCGGGGACCGCCTCCTCGTCACCTGTTCGCCCTCTCCCTTCCGTCCGGTCTCACGCCTCCCCTACCGTCACGGCTCGCTCTCACGCCCCGTCTCCCTGCCCCTCTCGCCCTGCCTTCCCTCTCACCTTGCCTCCCTCTCACCTCCCCTCTCTCAACCTTCCCCCTCTCACCTTGGCTCCCTATCCCCTTTCGACCCTCACCTGCCTCGCCTCTCACTGCCTCCCTGCTCACCCTCTGACACCTGCCTCCCTATCACCTGCCCCTCTCACCCGGGCCCCTCTCACCCATCCCTCCCTCTGAACTGCTCCCTGCTCAACCCGCCGCCCTAACCTGCTCCCCCTCTCACCTTCCTCCTCTCACCTTGCCTCCTCTCCACTACTCACCTGCCTTTTCCCCCTCGCCTCTCCAACCTGCCCCCTCTCACCCTCCCCCTCGTCACCTTGCCCCTCTCACCCCTGGCCCCTCTCACCCTTGCTCCTCTCATAACCTTTCCCCTCCACCCTCCCTCTCACCTTCCCCCTCTTCCCCTCACCCTGGCCCCCTCTCACCCTCCCCCCCCTCTCACCCTGCCCCTCTCACCCTCCTCCCCCTCTCCCCTGCCCCCTCTCACCCTGCCCCCTCGTCATAATGCCCTGCCCCTCTCACCCTGGCCCCCTCTCACCCTGTGCCCTCTCCCCTGACCCCTCTCACCCTGCCCCTCTCACCATGCCCCTCTCACCCCTCCCCTCTCCCCTTGCCCCCTGTCACGCTTCCCCTCTCACCCTGCCCCTTCACTCTACCCTCTCGCCTCCCCCACGTTGTCTCATCACCTCTGTCCCCTCTCACCCTGTCCCCTCTCACACCCTGCCCCTCTCACCCTTGCCCCTCTCACTCCTGCCCTCTCACCCTGCCCCTCTCCCCTGCCCCTCTCACATTCCCTCTCCCCTGTCCCTCTCACCCTCCGCCCCTCTCCACCCTGCCCCCTCTCACCCTTGCCCCTCTCACCCTGCCCTCTCACACCTGCCCCTCTCACCTGCCACCTCTCACACTGTGGCCCCTCGCACTGCCCCTTCACACCCTGCCCCTCTCACCCTGGGCCCTCTCACCCTGCCCCTCTCACCCTGCCCCTCTCACCTGCCCTCTCCACCCTGCGCCTCTCAGCCTGCGCCCCTCTTCTCTGACCTCTGCTTTGGCTCAGCAACAGGAGCTGGATGTTTGGCCTGTTCGTCAGCGGTACTCACAGCAGCCATCATAGTACATCTATGACCCCCAGGTGTTATCTGACACAAACATTTGCCCTCTTCAACCCAGACCCTACGACAAACCCCGGCCCTAAACGCATCCTCCCTTACCTACACACCTGAACACACACACCTGCACCCACACCTGCACAATATGCAGTCACACCACTGACACACACCACCACAGCTTTGATGATTGCGTACCAGAGCGGCGCGTGCGCGTGTGGGTGGGTGAGAGGACGGGAGCTGTGATGTCAAATATAGCCCAGATCTCCAGATCTGGGTTTCAATGCTGAGATACGTCCTCAGTGTTTTGTTTGCATATGTTAATTGCAGATGTGAGATAGCGAAACAGCTCACCATAATGAGCTAATGACCTCCCCTGGGTTCTGACAACTGTAATCCTGCCTGGTGCAAACATGGATTACAGTGTCCCTCCAGACTATCCCACCAGCAGCTACCACCCAAACCAGAGACCCTGTCCTCGGAGTAAACACTGAATATTCCATATTCATTATTACAACATGATGACCCAGAACCATCATGAAGGAGCTAAACAAATACAATTAAGTTTTATTTGCGTTGGAATAGATGTTATTCACGTCTTCACGTTGCAGCCCTGAGCGTGTCAAACTTCATCAAAGAACGGCAAAGAGAGCGCAAACAGCAGCAGTTTGACTGGTGGTAAACAAAGCCTCAATCTCTCTCTCTCTCCTCACCCTCCTCTTTTTCCATTTCTCATCAGAAACACCTCACACACACACACCACTCACACCATCACACACACACCACCCCACACACACACACACACACACACACACACACACACACACACACCACACACCACCCACACACCACACACACACACACACCACACACACACACACCACACACACGACACACCACACACACACACACACACACACACACACACACCCACACCCACACCACACACACACACACACACCCCACACACACACACACACACACACCACACACACATCCACACCACACACACACACCCTCCTTGTATTCATTTGTCGGATCCCAAGCAGCCGTACTTTGTTCTCCATTCAGCCGAGCCTGTACAGAAACATCTTCCCCTCCTCTCCTGTCTGTCCTCCCTGTGTCCTGGGAGAGCCATCCTGACAGCAGATAAGGATCTCATGGCCCTGGCCTGCCAGACAGGACAACAGAGGCAGGAGAGATGCAGGAGAGATGCAGTACCACACACAAGCTTGCTTTCATCCCTCTCTCTTGTTTGTCCACAGGGGAGTGACAGGGTGTCATGTTTCACTGCCTCGCCGCCACGGCGACCTAACGCCTCGGGACCCCGACGAACGCTGCCCCGCGAAGGATGAAGACTCGTGTTGTTTCTGGAATAGTCCGACGACAGCCTCCCCGCGATTGCTTTTTTCTGTTGCCACATTTTTGCGGTTGCCACAGGACGACAGCGAGAGGCAGAGAGACAGACGAGAGGTGTGTTTGATTAGAGGTTTGTCACACGTAAATCTGGCCTCTTCACTCTCTCTCTCTCTTTCTGTCTCTCGGATGCTCTGCGCCCCCCCTCTCTCCCCTCTCTCCCTCTCTCCCCTCCCCTCTTCCCCCTCTCCCTCTCTCCCTCTCCCCCCCCTCTCTCCCCCTCTCTCTCCCCTCTCCCCCTCCCCCTCTCCCCTCTCCCCCTCTCCCCCTCCCCCTCTCCCCTCTCCCGTCTCCCTCTCTCTCTCCCCCTCCTCTCTCTCTCCCCCCTCTCCCCCCCTCCCTCTCTCTCTCTCCCCTCTTCCCCTCCCTCTCCCCTCTCTCTCTCCCCTCGCTCTCCCACTCTCCTCTCTCCCCTCTCCCCCTCCCTCTCTCCCCTCCCCCACCTCCCGTGTAACACGACTCCAGCCTGATGGCTATCAGACCTGTCATTACCCTGCTTTGTTTTCCATTCTCTGAAACAGATAGAACATTCTCTGTTTTCAGGTGATCCCTCTCTCAACATGCACCCCCCCCCTCCGCCCCCCAACACATTTACCCCCCCTCTCCTCACAGCCTACACCCTCTCTCGCTAAACCCCCCCACCCCCATCTGCTTCTAAGGAGATAGGGCAGCTCATCTCAACATTAAAAAGGTCAACCAGTCGATCATCTGATGGGTTTGGCAGTGGCCGCTGGACTGGTACATATGCCTGGCCCACCCAGGCAGCATGCGACCATGCGACCATGCATGGAGGTGTCAGCCTGCTCTGACATTAGCTGCTGATAAGACTAGGAGTTGAACAGTGTCTTTCCTAAAGGGAAACCTGCACCTCTCTCTGTATTGATGCTGAGTGGCTGGGTGTGTGTGTGTGTGTGTGTGTGTGTGTGTGTGTGCTTGTCAGTGTGTGGATGATGGGCTGCATGAGGGAAGATGGTATCTTACTGCTAAGAGGATTATTCACATATAATGGCAAGATTACTTTCCCTCTCAACAGATACATAGCTGTGTGTGGGAAAAGCCTATTTTATTGGCTCATTGTCAACAAAATAATCAAATCATGATTTCGGTCGGGCATAATCATTCTATTTAAAAGCTTGTAATAGTTGTGTGCTGTAGCAGAGTCACTGGAAGAAAAAATGAATAAAAGAAGCACTGTCCGGTAAGTGAAAGAATCTGACCCTGATCTCTAAAAACGATGTTCTGCTCGACCAAACCACCCTCTCCAAAATCACCTGAAGTCGGAGACAGGAAGGGATCCACCCGTCTCCTCTCCCCCCGTCTCCCCACCCCGTCTCCCCATCCCCCCAGATAAACCAAGACAAACTCCTAGTCTCAGCAATCATAGTTCACACACACCCTCGTCTGTCCCCCTCCGTCTCATCCCCCCAGATAAACCCAAGACAAACTCTTAGTCTCAGCAATCATAGTTCTCCCCCCCCTCCCCACACACACACTTTCCAGCTCCCCCACACCACACACCCTCGCACCCCACACCCCACACAGTGTCATCATAGTCGTCGTCCCACACACACCCTCGTCCCCCCCCACACACACACACGCTCGTCCCCCCCACACACACACACACACCCTCGTCCCCCCCCCCACACACACACACACACCCTCGTCCCCCCCCACACACACACACACACACTCTCCAGCTCCCCCCTCCCCCCCACACACACACACACCCACCCTCGTCACACCACACACCCTCGTCCCCCCCACACACACACACACACCCTCGTCCCCCCCCCACACACACACACACACACTCTCCAGCTCCCCCCTCCCCCCCCACACACACACACACCCACCCTCGTCACACACACACACCCTCGTCCCCCCCCCCACACACACACACCCTCGTCACACACACACACACTTTCCAGCTCCCCCCCTCCCCCCCCACCACACCCACACCCACCCTCGCGCACACACACACACACCCCCTCTCCAGCTCCCCCAGCAGAGTCCTGTGAATGGGCCTGATTGGGATGAGTGGGCCTGGTGGGTGTCCGTGCTGCGGAGGGGAGAGAGGATGCAGATGGCTAATTGAGACGGCGTATGTACTGTTGATTGTAGACCAATGGTAGAGAGGTGCTAGCTAATCAATACTGGATTAGCATAGCATAGACCTGTTGATGCATTCGGGCGGTAAGCAGCACCTGCTAGCAGTGTGCTAATTATTTGCTTGATTGTCATCAGGGCTTGTCTGTTTCCCTCCTTCCAGGAAGCAGCGCTACAATTAGCCGTACAGCTAAATCAATGCATTCAGCACGGCTAATTATTCACGGAAGGGACTGAGACATTTATATCCTAGCATATTTTTTTATTTTATTGCAAAGCATTAAACATACAGCTCCACATGGACGGAACATGTTGTCCCTCATAAGAATATTCTTCTTATCTGTATCAATTCATTTTCATTTGGACATCTATGTATGAAAGCTACGTTTCCTGAATAGTCTGAACTACACTGCCACTCACATCACATTTATGATGTGATCATATTGACCACTGCGAACCCTGAGGCCAAAGCAAATAGCTGTGGCCCTGACAAAACACTGCAATCATCTCTACAATCAAAGTCACGTCTGTAAAAGACCGTTGAGACACTCCACTCAAAGATATGACATGGGGGTGTGATTTCGAAGAATGCTACTGTGAAATATTACAACATCTCACAATGACACTCTGAACTGTTGACAGTGAAGTTATACCATCAATCTGTACCGTGTTTGTACTGTATGTCATGCATAAAGTACTTCTGGTTTCAAATTGAAATGCATAGCTGCGATGGCATTGTAATTAATGGAACTTGGGGTTTTCGGCTGGAGAAATGAACCGTTCCAAACCCATTCGGAACAGTTCAAGGCTATACAACATACAGTATGAACAGCATTGTTTCCTTTGTGAGAACGGCGCTCCAGGCTATCAACCCTCCACCCCTCCACCCCCCCCTCCCCCAAAGCCCATCTTTGTTTTCCCTTGTTTGAAGTCAGAAAGAGAACACATGGAATGTCTCCATTAACGCACAACATATTTCCTCAATAGAAATCAAAGGAACATTCTCATTGTGAGGAAAAACCTCCTCCTTCCCTCCAGTGGTTTTCCCTCGGTTCCTCTCAGACTGGCAGGTTGGAGAAACCGACGGTCAAGACAGAACAGAAAGAGAGGGGTTGGGGCGAGGGGGTTGGGACCAGTGTGTGTGGCCCGTGATAAGGAAGATGTGAAGCAGAGATAGTCTTAAATATAGTCTGGGCACATCCAGTCAAAGGAGTCGTAAAGCTTGTGGAACTAGATAGCTAAAATGCCTTGAAATACTTGTGCTCTTTACCACTGGTGGCAACTGGCAACCCATCACGAAATGTAACAGCTTTATTAGACAAGTATTTGGTGAATCTGTTAAAAGGACAGTTTGCAAGGTAACATCACCTTCGTCTCGTGTTATTCTTTGTAATAACTGGTGTGCACGAGGACACCTTGTAGGGGAAGCCCCGTGGCTGGTCAGTCTGACCCAGGAGCTCATTTAACCAACCTGGCGTCTCAGATGATATCACAATGAGGCTAATTGTTTACTCGGTCCGATTCCTGGGGCCCTATGGGACTTTGCCTGATTATTTCACTGTTATGGCCAAGTGTAATGACGTCAGAATGTCCGGAGTTAATCATTTGGTAATCACACTACTATTGTCTCACATTATTTATTTATTATTTCTATAGATATGCTAACATCCCTCAGTTTTTTTACAATGACCGGTGTCAAAATGTTCGTCTTGTTGCTTCCGCGAAGGTTCCGTTGCACGGTTTTTGAAGGTGTAAAGTCCCGCTAACGGTAGCTAACTAGCTAGCCACAGTCAAAAACATCGCTAACGTCACAAACCTGCACGTGTTTATAAATATCACACAAGTCTCCTTTCAGCAGCTAGCTAGCTTCCGGGAGATCGCTAGCTAGCAAAAACGGCAGAAACCAGTAACAGCTGCAGAAACGCCACAGACACAGGCCATGGTGATAACATCGTATGTAGCTAGCTATGTTTCCACGCTGTAATTTCACAACACCCTGTATTTTCGTCCATTTTACCGGAAGTGGGCTTCCCGTCGTTCTGTTTATTCCAAGTCTAGCAATCCCTTCGTCGATCTGGTTAGCTCTAGCATTCCGACATAGCAGTAGTTAGATGTAGTAGTTACTTACCGGTCCGAGGGTCTGAATCTCGGAGCAAAACGGAGGATCGCGACTACAGCCGGTCTCTCCAGGTGTGCAAAATAGGACATTATGTTTATGCGTGCTAGCATGATGATGATGCACGCAAACTACGTACTGCTAGCGCTAGCTCTAATTCCCAAAGGAGAGGGGCTTAATTGCAGCGGGCCGCAAGCACACCTGAACATTTCCCCAGAAACTGTACCATCTCTGGTTCAGCCTTAATGCATGCTACTTTATTATGATGATAGTTACACTTTGACTCCTAGTCATTAAGACTGACAGTAGTAATTTCTCGTGATGTTTCCAAAGGAATCTCTTCTTGTTCGATAATCTATTGCAGGTGCCCTCTCCCTCTCTCCCTCCCGTTCCCTCTGTTTGCTGTGACTCTCTCTTTCTCTCTCTCTCTCCCTCTCTCTTGCTCGCTGCTCCACCTTGAGAGCCTTGGGGTGAAGGGAGGCAATGAGAGAACAGAAAGAAAAGAGGGAAGGAGGAGAGAGAGAGAGAGGAAGTGGTTTGTGCATGTCAAGGATAGTGGGGCATCCAGAAGAAAGGATGGAGAGAGCAGAGAGGAGGAAGGAGGGAGAGAGAGAGGGGCAGAGAGGAGGAAGGAGGGAGAGAGAGAGGGGCAGAGAGTAGGAAGGAGGGAGAGAGAGAGGAGGCAGAAGAGGATGCCTTTCATGCACCCAGCGTGACGTCTGTGGAATGTCATTAGCCGTAACAATGGGGTTCTGCTCTATTTGCCTCGCCTCTCCTCTGAAGTGTGCCATCCTCAGACGGAGGGGGACAGAGAGAGACGGAGAGGGACAGAGAGAGACGGAGAGGGACAGAGAGAGACAGAGAGGGACAGAGAGAGACGGAGAGGGACAGAGAGGGACGGAGAGGGACAGAGAGAGACGGAGAGGGGACAGAGAGAGACGGAGAGGGACAGAGAGGGACAGAGAGGGACGGAGAGGGACAGAGAGGGACGGAGAGGGACAGAGAGAGACGGAGAGAGACGGAGAGGGACAGAGAGGGACGGAGAGGGACAGAGAGAGACGGAGAGGGACAGAGAGAGACGGAGAGGGACAGAGAGGGACAGAGAGGGACGGAGAGGGACAGAGAGAGACGGAGAGAGACGGAGAGGGACAGAGAGAGACGGAGAGGGACAGAGAGAGACGGAGGGGGACAGAGAGAGACGGAGAGAGACAGAGAGAAACGGAGGGGGACAGAGAGAGACGGAGGGAGAGACGGAGGGGGACAGAGAGAGATGGAGAGGGACGGAGGGAGAGACGGAGGGGGACAGAGAGAGACGGAGGGAGACGGAGAGGGACAGAGAGAGACGGAGGGGGACAGAGAGAGACGGAGGGAGAGACGGAGGGGGACAGAGAGAGACGGAGGGGGACAGAGAGAGACGGAGAGGGACAGAGAGAGAGACGGAGGGAGAGCATCTCAAACCTCCATGTCCTTCTTCCTGGGGACATGCTGGCTGTAAACAACCAGAGTGGTCACAGAGGGCCATGCAGGCCTGGAGCTCAGGGGCAGGTGGTGCGAGTCATCCCAGGGGAAGAGCTCTTCAGCTGGGTAGGATTGGCCAGGGTGAACCCCTGTCACGGCGTTGCTTTTATGGTTTCTCTTGGCGTCTCGGTTTGAGCGAAATTGGAGGGTCATGGTCTTTTGTTCAGGAAACGGTGGGAAATATGGTGCCTGGTGGGACTAACAAGGGGGATGTGTGTGTGTGTTTGTGTTTGTGTGTGTGTGTGTGTGTGTGTGTGTGTGTGTGTGTGTGTGTGTGTGTGTGTGTGTGTGTGTGTGTGTGTGGTGTGTGTGTGTGTGTGTGTGTGTGTGTGTGTGTGTGTGTGTGTGTGTGTTTGTGTGTGTGTGTGTCCATGTAACTCTTGTGATCAGTCATGAGAATCACAACATGTAGAAGAAGAAAAAAAAAGAGAATTACATTTATTTCACCACGCTTACTCACCATGTTACGACCGAAAAAACATCTATAGAGTTCTGAAAAAGGAAATGACATCGTGAACCAAACAGGTCGTGTGAGCGTACTGAAGTGCTGTGGAGCGTTGCAGCTCAGACGGAAGAGAAGCGTCCGTGACACGTTCGCACGCCCGTGTGAAGGAAGGAGGCGAGCGGGAAGATGTCTGTCTCGTCATCCCGCCCTGTTGAGCCTACAAAGGAAACGCCTGTTTGATGTGGTTGGATGTTAATACGGTGAATACAATCGCAGGCTTTCTGTGACTGAACCCCTGTCCTCAGTTTTCGGAGGTATAAGATGTGATGGCGTTAAAACCGCTGATCCAAAGAGAGCACGAGAAATACTTTCTACTGAAGGATTCACGGAGACAACATCATTTTTATTACATTTTATATAGTGATATGTGCAGTGCTAACATTTGTATACAGCGCCGATCCTACTGCTTGGGGGGAAAAAAGCCCAGTATGATGATGGCCTTCCTGGGAAACTGAAACGAGAGACAATCCAAACATGTATCAGTGGGTTTGGGTCATCTCAAAGGCTGCTGGAGGATGTGGGATTCCCCCCCCCCTCCTCTCTCTGTTCCTGTGTGAGGGGGAGAGCTGCTGTCCTCCCTCCTCTCCTCCCTCCTCTCTCTCTGTTTCCTTCCTCTCTCCTCCCTCTTCTCTCTCTCTGTTCCTGTGTGAGGGGAGAGCTCTCCTCCATCTCTCTCCTCCCTCTCTCTCCTCTCTCTCTCTGTTCCTCTCCTCCTCCCTCCTCTCTCTCTCTGTTCCTGTGTGAGGGGGAGAGCTCTCCTCCATCTCTCTCCTCTCTCCTCCCTCTCTCTCTCCTCTCTCTCTGTTCCTCTCTCCTCCCTCCTCTCTCTCTCTGTTCCTGTGTGAGGGGGAGAGCTGCTGTCCTCCCTCTCTCTCCTACCTCTCCTCTCTCCTCTCTCTCTCCTCTCCTCTCCTCTCTCTCTCCTCCTCCTCCTCTCTCCTCCTCTCTCTCTGTTCCTGTGTGAGGTGGAGAGCTGCTGTCCTCCCTCTCTCTCCTCCCTCCTCTCTCTCTCTGTTCCTCTGTCTCTCATTAGCAGTACATGGAAAGGAATGCTCGGCTATCTGGCCCTCTTTGTTGTCACGACGACAGTGGCCCCAGCCATCCCAGCATGTTCTGGGCACTGTACATCATCACGCCCGCTCTCCCAGGTTGCTTCAGCTCTGATCAAGTCATCCTACACCACAACTCGACACAATCACAGCACTGTACAACATAGCGTAGCATAGCACAACATAGCGTAGCATAGCACAACATAGCGTAGCGTAGCATAGCAAAGCATGACAAAGCACAACATAGCATAGCTACTACACTACACCACCACACTCAGCACAGCACATGTTCGACCGTAGGGTTCCTAAATCTGGTCTGAATGAGCCGTGATGATCAAGTGTTCTTATAGGAGCAGAAGGCTTGCTGTTCTCTGTCGTCTTGATGCGGTCTTCTGTCTGTCAGTCTTCAGTGTGTCTGTCAGTCTTCAGTAGTGTCTGTCAGTCTTCAGTGTGTCTGTCAGTCTTCAGTGTGTCTGTCAGTCTTCAGTGTGTCTGTCAGTCTTCATGTGTCTGTCAGTCTTCAGTGTGTGTGTCAGTCTTCAGTGTGTGTCAGTCTTCAGTGTGTCTGTCAGTCTTCAGAGTGTCTGTCAGTCTTCAGATGTGTCTGTCAGTCTTCAGTGTGTGTGTCAGTCTTCAGTGTGTCTGTCAGTCTTCAGTGTGTGTCAGTCTTCAGTGTGTGTCAGTCTTCAGAGTGTGTGTCAGTCTTCAGAGTGTCTGTCAGTCTTCAGATTGTGTGTCAGTCTTCAGTGTGTGTGTCAGTCTTCAGTGTGTGTGTCAGTCTTCAGTGTGTGTCAGTCTTCAGTGTGTGTGTCAGTCTTCAGGTGTGTGTGTCAGTCTTCAGTGTGTGTGTCAGTCTTCAGTGTGTCTGTCAGTCTTCAGATGTGTGTGTCAGTCTTCAGTGTGTGTGTCAGTCTTCAGAGTGTCTGTCAGTCTTCAGAGTGTCTGTCAGTCTTCAGCGTGTGTGTCAGTCTTCAGTGTGTGTGTCAGTCTTCAGTGTGTCTGTCAGTCTTTCAGAGTGTGTGTCAGTCTTCAGTGTGTGTCAGTCTTCAGCGGGTGTGTCAGTCTTCAGCGTGTGTGTCAGTCTTCAGTGTGTGTGTCAGTCTTCAGTGTGTGTGTCAGTCTTCAGCGTGTGTGTAGTCTTCAGTGTGTGTGTCAGTCTTCAGTGTGTCTCCATCTGTCGTTGGGAGTTTCCAGCCTCTCCTCACCATACTGCGAATGTATACTCTTCAAGACCGGGCTTTGGTGCTGATCTGCCTTGATCATAGCAGTGGCTGTATACAGTCTGATGTGCTTCAGATGTGCAACATAACACACACCTGTTCTGTGTTTGTCTAGAGGGAGGGGGGTGGGGGGGGTTCTAGATCTGCAACATAATCAGACGATTACTGATAAGTGATCTAGGTGAGTTACCAGCAAGGTCGCGGCGCTTCTCTGCATCTCACCGAAGCAAAACATGCAAACAAGCCCAAATATAATACCCAAATCCTTTGCGATGTTTCTTGAAGGGGGCTTAGAAGAAACGTAATGAAGTAAATGAAGCAAACAAACAGAGGTTGGAGAGATGCTTGGAGGTTGGAGAGATGCTTGGAGGTTGGAGAGATGCTTGGAGGTTGGAGAGATGCTTGGAGGTTGGAGAGATGCTTGAGGTTGGAGAGAGCTTGGAGTTGGGAGATGCTTGGAGGTTGGAGATGCTTGGAGGTTGGAGAGATGCTTGGAGGTTGGAGAGATGCTTGGAGGTTGGAGAGATGCTTGGAGGTTGGAGAGATGCTTGGAGGTTGGAGAGATGCTTGGAGGTTGGAGAGATGCTTGGAGGTTGGAGAGATGCTTGGAGGTTGGAGAGATGCTTGGAGGTTGGGTGTCCCTGGAGTCCAGGATTTACTGTCTGTTCTGGGGGCTGTCAGACTCTCCAGCTTTGTACTGTCAGAGACGTATAATTACCTCAGTGAGGCCCCTTTTTCACCGTTTTTGTTGTAATTCTTTGCTAGGATTTGAAGCTGTGAGTGCAAACATGTACACACACACACACCACTCTCACAGTACCACACACACACACCACACACACACACACACACAGTAGAGTGATGGGAACCTGGCGTTATGAAACATTTCCCAGGAGGTTCGGCAACTGAAGGAGTGTCACGTAGATCATTTTCTCATTTCTCAGTGTGATGAAAGCGTGTTTAGAGAGCCCCCTGCCTCTCCCTGCCGCTCTCTCTCCTCTGTCTCTCTATGTCTCTCTCTCTGTCTCTCTCTCCTCTGTCCTCTCTGTCTCTCTCTCTCCTCTGTCTCTCTATTCTCTCCTCTGTCTCTCTCCTCTGTACTCTCTATGTCTCTCTCTCTGTCTCTCTCTCTCTCTGTCTCTCTATGTCTCTCTCGTCTCTCTCTCTGTCTCTCTCATGTCTCTCTCTCTCCTCTGTCTCTCTATGTCTCTCTCTCCTCTTGTCTCTCTCTCTCTCTCCTCTCTATTCTCTCTCTGTCTCTCTCTGTCTCTCGTCTCTCTCGTCTATTGTCTCTCTCTCTCTCTGTCTCTACTATGTCTCTCTCTCTCTGTCTCTCTCTCTCTCTCATGTCTCTCTCTCTGTCTCTCTCTCTCCTCTGTTCCTCTCCTATGTCTCTCTCTCCTCTGTCTCTCTCTGTTCTCTCTTCTCTGTCTCTCTCTGTCTCTCTCTCTCCTCTGTCTCTCTCTGTCTCTCTCTCTCTCTCTCTCCTCTGTCTCTCTCTGTCTCCTTCTCTGTCTCTCTCTGTCTCTCTCTATCCTCTCTCTCTCTCTGTCTCTCTCTCTGTCTCTCTCTCTCATCTGTCTCTCTCTGTCTCCTTATCTGTCTCTCTCTCTCCTCTGTCTCCTTCTCTGTCTCTCTCTCTCTCACTTTCTCTCCATTCCCTGTGGACGCCCACTTAAGTGTAAAGAAGTTGAGGAAACAAAACAGATAGAATGAAGATACTCGGTATTAAAACTGTCAAGACCGATAGCAGACACACTCTGTTGTGTCTGTGGACAACTGATAGACGTATACACAAAACTTACTTATGAACACTCATGGTAATCTAATAGAGCAGTAAAACTCTTCCTTATTTACATAATTCCACATTACACAGACTCACGGCTGTTAATGATCAGTGCGTCAGAGACAGAGAGACAGAGAGAGAGAGAGAGACAAGAGAGAGAGAGAGACCACATCGTCCAAAATCATTTCAGCCTAAATTTCTCCACCACCAGCTCTGCCTCGGACAAAACAAACATCCTGCAGAACGGAGATACACCCTCCTTTGTATGGCGTGTAGAACAGTAGCACGCACACGCTCGCTTTGAGCTGAAGTGAAGGAACAGCCCGGAGTCGTCCTGGTTGCGAGGGACACCTCTGTGTGGTCGCCTCTCCCAGGCCGGCAGAGGTAGCCTGGCGTGGGGACGGCGATAAGGACGCCACGCCCAAGACGGACGCAGCCCTCTCCCCGCCGCCGCCCTCCTCGCCGCCGCCACAGAGCAGCAGACGTGTGACAGATCGAGAAATGTACGGTTGTTTTTGGGAGGGACGTACAGAAGCACAAACAGCGCTGCTGCCTGGAGATAGCAGGAGGAAGCAGGAGAGGAAGGGAAGGAGGAGGGGGGGAGGGAGAGAGGGAGGGGGAGGAGAGAGAGACAGAGAGAGGAGGCAGAGAGACAGAGAGAGGAGGAGAGAGAGACAACGTGAGATGGGACGAGAGAGAGAGAGTGCGAGAAGGACACAGAGCAAAGAAAGTCACGTAAAAGACAAAGTACGAGAAAAAGACGAGATAGAAGTATGAGAGAGAAGTACGCCTTGGGACTGGCTTACAAAAAATGTGAACGTTTACCCTGGTCTCCCAGCGCCTTCTCCCAAATGCAATTTAGAGATATGCATCAGCAGCAGCAGTACCGAGGCAAAGGCAACCCATCCCCCCATATCCCTACCAGCCCCCCTGCTCCAGCCCCCAGACACCAAGACCTGGAACAGCCAAACCTGCATCCTGACCATCTCTGATAACCTCTCCTTCTGCGAGGGCTGGGCCAAACCCAGATTGCCAGATCCTTTTCTGCTTGGCTGGGCCCCCCTTCGGCTGTGGGTTTGGGGAATACTGGTGTGTTGACTATGCTGTGTTTGGGATTCTGAGGGGCAGGTAGAAGGCTCCAGTCGTCAGGGTTACGTATCGCTTGCCTCCACACAGGATCCTGCCTTCCTTATATTCCTAACCAGTCAAACATGACCTGTAGCATCGTGCAATGTGGATCGCTTAAGTACAATTACAACTATCGCCCTCAGTCAGTTAATAAACGTCTCCCTTCCTCTCCTCCACTTAATCCCGTTCTCTGATAAGAACCCAGATGTTCCATAACCCGGAGCCTCAGAGAGATCACGCTACAGCACGCCACACACACACTCACCACTCATGTTCATTTCGAATGCGACCGACCATGCATGCCCCCCCCCCATTTCCATACAGACAAAATATTATCCTGGAAATAAGGAATGGTATAGAGCTCTCTCCTACCCCAGGAGACGCGCCGTGGGAGACGAGTGGTTCTGCTCGCAGTTATGAAGTGCCACAATGCATTTGATTGTGTGAACAGGATGTGAGTTGCTAGGTTCTCTGGGATTTGTAAGGTAATGAAAGCGACACTCACTGCAAAGGCCTCTATCTCATTTGGTCCGACATGCGTTGCCCATAATGGTGGGCCACAGGGAGTCAAGTGCTTGGAACGTCCCTTCTCTCTCCCTCATCTAATGTGGTGTGTCCTCTCTCTCTCTCTCTCTCTCGCTCTCTCTCTCTCTCTCCTCTCTCTCTCTCTCTCTGTCTCTCTTTCTTCTCTCTCTTCTCTCTCTCTCTCCCTCATCTAATGTGTGTCTCACACCGTTGTCAGAATGTCTTAGCTGGAGCCTGGTGAGAGGTGCTGACGCTGCCTGGCTCGGCTAGCTCCACCAGATGGTGTATACGTGTGTGTGTGTGTGTACATGTGGCTCTGTGTGTGTGTGTACATGTGCCTCTGTGTGTGTGTGTGTACATGTGCCTCTGTGTGTGTGTGTGTGTTTACATTTGTCCTCTGTGTGTGTGTGATCTGTCAGCCACTGGAGAGTACCTTACTTGTGTCACATCCTGTCTCTGACACACACACACCTTCCACTCTGGTTGTAGCCACGCTTGGTAAGGTTCTGGGCCTGGTGCAGTCATCCTGCATCCTGCCTTCTGACTGATGTCTTCCTCCTCTGCATCTCCTAAACCAGCGGTCCCATCGGCCGTGGAAAACATGGAACACGGAGAGTCATTTAGCCTGAGACGTGTTCGACACGGGCCCAGGGAACGTCACGACGTGGAGAAGACCAAGAAACATGCCCTTCGTTTGGGTACAGAGCACCATGCGCTTCTTACTTTGTCTGGTTTTCCGGCTGTGTGTCTGTCTGCCTGTCTGTCTCGTCTGCCTGCCTGCCTGCCTGCCTGCCTGTCTGCCTGTCTGTCTGTCTGTCTGCCTGCCTGCCTGTCTGTCTGTCTGTCTGTCTGTCTGCCTGGAGGATGACGAGGCCATTAGATGTGAAGGACACCTGATACAAGCCACTTCTAACATCAGGGAGTGTCTCATCTCCAACAGTCACTCTAATTGTGAGCCGGTAATCGATGCAGTTCAATTCTAATTAAGTAAGGGACATGTCTCTGCATGAAGGCAGCACAATGTACTAGAGACCCCTGCTTTGTGGGGCAATTGTTCTTACAGCTAATTGTTGCAGGAGGAATGACATCAATTCTAATCATTTTAGAGCAGCTTTCTCACCGGTGAAGGAATGGCTGTCTCCCTGTACCTTTCTCATTCTGACACATCGTGCTACATGTTGAAAAACATGACATTTGGTGCGAGGTAGAGGGACTAAACAGCCAAACAACTTGTAAAAGTGTCAACAAATGTGAAACAAACGAGACTATTATGCTGACAGACCGAGCAGGGAGTGTGGGATTGTCTGAGGTGAATGCAAAGCTGCTGTGTGTTGACTCCAGCAGCACCACCAGCCAGACTCCTACCTCGTCCTACATGAAAGACTGGCCCCGTTTCAAAGTTGCAGAAGAGAGCACTGTTTGCAAACATCTGTGCGATAAGGCTCCGGGCGGCTAAACTGACATTTCATTCTCCTCTGTCTCGCTTTCTCCTATCCCTCGCTCGCTCACTCTATCGCTCTCTCTCTCTCTCTCTCTTCTTCTCTCCTTTTTGTATCTCTGTCCCTTTCTGCTCTTTCTTCCTTTCCGTCTCTACCTCTCCTCACCCCCTCTCCTCCCCCCTCTCCTCCTCCTCTCCTCTCTCCTCTCCTCCCCCCCCTCTCCCCTCTCCTCTCCTCCTCCCCTCTCCCCTCTCCTCTCCTCCCCCTCTCCTCTCCTCCCCCCCCCTCGCCCCTCTCCTCCCCCCTCTCCTCTCCTCTCCTCCCCCCCCCCTCTCCTCTCCTCCTCCTCCCCCCCTCTCCCCTCTCCGCTCCTCCCCCCTCTCCTCCTATCTCCTCTCCCTCCCTCTCTCTCCTCTCCTTCCCCTCTCGCTCCTCCCCCCCCTCTCTCTCTCCCTCTCCTCTCCTCCCCCTCCCTCCCCCCTCTCCTCTCCTCTCCTCACCCTCGATCCTCTCCTCCCTCTCTCCTCTCCCTCCCTCTCTCTCCTCTCCTTCCCTCTCCTCCTCCTCCCCCCCTCTCCTCTCCCCCACCCTCTCCTCCCCTCTCCTCTCTCCTCTCTCTCCTCCCCCCCCTCTCCTCCCGTCCCCCCCCTCTCCTCTCCTCTCCTCCCCCCCTCTCCCCCTCTCCTCTCGCTCTCTCCTCCCCTCTTCCTCTCCTCTCCACCCTCTCCCTCCTCTCCTCTCCCCCTCTCTCCTCCCCTCTCCTCTCCTCTCCTCCTCCCCTCTCTCCCTCTCCCCTCCTCCTCTCCTTCTCTTCTCCTCCTCTCCTCTCTCTCTCTCTATCTCTTCCCTAACTCAGAGCCATGCCGTGACTGAATCGCTCCTCTGGGCTCATGAGTCCTCCTCTCCGATACTATTCAGAAGTGAGCCCCTCGGATTTGTTTACTTAATCCAATATTTATGCTCCGTGTACGCGAGCGAATGCAAAACAGTCTGTGCCTCCAACAAATAGACGCATAGATCCGGTCTGAAATAATATGAAAATAATTTCGGAGCGGTAGAGAGTAGAAAAATAAGGGTATTAGAGAATTGTGGCGTGAAGGGTTTGCAGTGCGTGAGGAAGGAGATAGCCTTACCCGACCCTGGTAGGAATTATCACAGCAGGAGGGTTCGAATTTGTTTAACATTCCCTAGTTCATTTGCCTACAGCTTGTCGACAAAAGGATAGCGCTTGTGTGCCACGCGATTAGTCACATGGCACTGGAAGTGTGTCGAACGACATCAAGGAAATGCAAAGTTCCTCCCGTCTGCGGCTTTTGGAACTTCATTAGGATCTTTGTTCCCTCAACATGATCACGCGGTTGTTAACACACCAAAGCTGTAGCTCGGCAACTGTAGCTCGGCAACGGTACAAGGCGGCATGCTCCTTCGGTCCTTTCCAACTAAATCATGATTTACCTGAAGTACTTAGAGATGCTTTGTGTTAGCGTTAGCGTTAGCATGTTAGCTTCCTCTTCCCAGCATGGTTGGTTAGGCTGCTGTGTCGTTCCTCCATGACTGACACATTCTGGGCCCTTCTCACAGCTCCTCTCATCCCAGGCCTGGCCCCTCTCCAGCGGGGTGGTATCAGGGTCCCGCTGCCTCCTCTCTGGAGCTCACACAGCCATATGAAGCGAGCACCGCCCATATGTCCACCCGCCCACCCTCCACCCACCCTCCGCCCAACCAGCAGGCCTGCGGACCAGGCGGAGCAGGCGTCAGAGGCCGCCCAGCCAGCAGGCCTGAGAGGGGCGTCCGAGGCAGCCTTGCCACCAGGGAGAGAGGGGTCGCCGAGGCAGCCTTGCCACCAGGGAGAGAGGGGCGTCCGAGTCAGCCTTGCCACCAGGGAGAGAGGGGCGTCCGAGTCAGCCTTGCCACCAGGGAGAGAGGGGCGTCCGAGTCAGCCTTGCCACCAGGGAGAGAGGGGCGTCCGAGTCAGCCTTGCCACCAGGGAGAGAGGGGCGTCCGAGGCAGCCTTGCCACCAGGGAGAGAGGGACCCCTGCTAAGGCTGTGACCGGCGGAGTCTGTCGACGGCCTGGCTGGCGACATGCGAGTGCCACTTGGGGACGGCGAGCGTAGTCAATCTGTTCCTGGTTCAGCACTGTATTTGGCTTCAGAATAAGAGCGTCAGAGTGCTGCAATACACGGCCAGTTACTCCGTTTTCCTGAATCAAATCAAATCAAATGAAAATGTATTTGTATAGCCCTTTTTACACGCAAGCATGTCACAGAGGGCTTCACATACGCCCATAAAGCTGCCCCTCAACCAACCTAAACCCTCAAGGAAGACAAGGAAAAACTCCCAGAACTGGATCTATTGCGAATGTGAAGAGGATTTCTGTCTCGCCTTTCTCCGTGTTTGTACAGACTTTGACGACACGATGGACTGGAGACCCTTCAACTGGACTGTCACGTGTTCGACGTCTCAGAATAAAAGACCTAAACCGAACACTGATTTGGGATTAGAACGTAAGCATATGGTTGCTTAGTTTCCCATTGTCTTCGTCTCCACCAAAACACCTGGCTCGTCCTCGTTCCTCCCTAACTGAATCTGCCGTGGGGACTTTCCGCTGCATGGCTGACACATGACATCAACTGTCAGTTAGCCAGAGGAATGTCACAAACATCTCACGACATTCTGTCACTCTGCTTCTCTCTGCAACCTTGCTGCTTTTTTCCAGGGGGAATTCGGAGAAGTTGATATCTGATTGAAACCGTCGTCAACATTCCAGACGTCGTTCGTTACTGTTCATGGTCAGCGATGACAAGACCCATCGGATGTCCACCAGAGTTTCACTCCAAGACGAAACTTTACACATACAATGATGTGTAAAACATAATATATTCTTTATTTTAATTAGTTGTTAGGCCATTGCTTATCATCAAAGGACATGTTAATGACTCTTGATAGTGTGGGTTGTTTAGAAGGAGATTAAATGTCAACTTTAAGCTTTATCTTATATCTGTAGGCTGAACGTACTAAGGGTCGCCACCACCTTAAACGCTGGGTGCAAGCAATTTAGAGAATTAATGAGAATATTAATTAGAGTTTCTCATTAGCAGAGCCTGTTGTTTTAGTAAATGAGCTTAACGATACAGAGCCCTGCAGCCCTCAACCTTTCTCCCCACAGAGACACACACGGCCCAGGAACCTATAGAAAGATACACATGAGAGAGACAAAGTGAAAGAGGGAGAGAGAGGTAGAGGAGGCAGGTGGTCCAAGAGAGAGAGAGACAGAGACAAAGAAGTAAAGGACAAAAACAATTATTGAAAGAAAGGGACAAGAAACAGAGATGAAAAGACAAAGAAAACACGAGAGAGAGAGAGTGAGAGAGAGAGAGAGAGAGAGAGAGAGAGATGAGAGGACCCAGTGGGGGCAGGGGTGGCATGTTTGATCATGAACGGCAGTGATATTTACATAGTTAATACCTAACCCAGATACGGGGAACACAATATCAGACCCTTTTCTGCCACTAATTAGGAAACAGTCTCAACTCATCTGGGATCCCAGAGTCTGAGTGAGAGAGGGGAGACAACAGGCTCACTGTGGGGTACTTTCCTCCCAGCCCCCTCCCCTCCCCTCACCCTCCCCTCCCCTCCCCTCCCCTCCCCTCCCCTCCCCTCCCCTCCCCTCCCCTCCCCTCCCCTCCCCTCCCCTCCCCTCCCCTCCCCTCCCCTCCCCTCCCCTCCCCTCCCCTCCCCTCCCCTCCCCCCATATCAACATCACAGTCATTAGCTGTCCATAGCACAACTCACCATAGCTGAGTCATGTACCATTCATGTGAATGCTATGACGCACTTTGGGTGCACTTGATTCGGCTGTGCTCTAGGGTGTCGTCAGGAGGGGTGGGGGGGATGCAGGTGGGGGGGGTAAGGGGAGCTGGGTAATCAGCCCCATCGCAGTTTTGACACGGGGGTTCAGGTCCTGCTGGAGAGACAGCCAGGTGTTGAGATTCATAACGTTTTTTATGAACCCACATCAGTATTGAAATGTATTCTGTCAGCACAGCTGCCTTTCCCAGGAGCGAGTTTTCCCCGCTTTCGTTTTCACTCTTGTTTACAGCGATTGAATCTTTCTGTTTTCAACTCTTTTTCTCTCTCAATTGTTCTTCTTTTTTTACTCTCTCTTTTCGTAAAGCCAGAAGAGAGTTACGTACACATTTAGAAAAGAAGTGATCACAAAAAGGTTGAGAGAGAACAAAGAGAGGAATCCTACATCACATAACTCCCGTGTGATCACCAAACAAAACGACAAATCAGTCACCGTGGCAACACAGAAACCACGTCCTTTACACTTCATTTCGAAATCCACAACTTCCTGTTTTACAAAAGGAACTCCATCACTATAGGTTCTTCCGTGCCCAACGTCCAATCACATTACCCGATCCAGTGCCAATTTGCATGAGTGACTCAAGGAGACTTAACACTGTCAAAATAAAGCCTGGCTCTTTTCTTAGCCTGCTATTGATATCACAGCGTGGTGAGGTCTTCTCCCCAAACAGCCTCTTATCTATTGTCGTGGCAACAACAGCTTCCGTATTGGGATGTTTGGCTCGGTGGGGAGGAGTGATGAGATGGGAAATGTTTCACTGTGTCGTTTTCCATCAGGTTTTTCAAATGAGTCCGACAGACAATAGTGACACCGGCCTGCAACGCTGTGAGGAAATGACTGTCATCTCTGTGTCATCAGCACCGTCATCCTACAGCACAGCGGAGAGAGAGAGAGAGAGAGGAGAGGGAGAGGAGAGGGCGAGGGAGAGAGGACGAGGGCGAGGGAGAGGGAGAGGGAGAGGAGGGGGAGAGGGAGAGGGAGAGGGAGAGGGAGAGGGAGAGGGGAGAGGGAGAGGGAGAGAGGAGAGAGAGGGAGAGGGAGAGGGAGAGGGAGAGGGAGAGGGAGAGGGCGAGGGAGAGGGAGAGGGAGAGGGACACAGGAGAGCGGGAGAGGAGATGGGAGAGGGAGAGGGAGCGGGAGAGAGGGAGGGCGAAGAGCGGAATACGACACAGAGATACGAGGGTAGGGGGAAAAGACAGAGCGAGGAAAGAGAGGGAGTGAGGGAGAAAAGACAGAGGTAGTGGAAAAGATAGAGCAAGAGAAAGAGAGTAGAGAGAGACAAGAGAGGGGGGAGAGGGAGTGAGACAGAGGTAGGGTTGTTAGGGTTGAGATGTAGGGGGGAGATGGGAGACATAGACTGAAGAGTGAGTGGAGGGAGGATGAGAGAGAGATCCGCAGCATGTTTGTGCATATCGAAGAGTGTTCTGTATCTTCAGCTGGAAAAACAAAAGAAGTGAAGCCAAATCAAGCAGTGTCACCCTCCCTCCGTTCCTCCCTCCCACCATCCCTCCCTCCCTCCCTCCCTCCCTCCTCTCCGTGTAATTGACAGTTGCAGACCTCTGCTTTGGAAAAAATGCCAGGGAGAAAATGGAGAAAGAAGAAGGGAGGGAAAAGAATTGAGACCCTAATTTACTGCACAAACCCCCCCCCAGTTATATATGCTGTATCTGTTTACCATAGCAACACACATACACCACACACACACACTGATTCTCTCTCTCTTTCTTTCTCTGTAAATGTCAACATTTGATTGACTGGGGGCTGAAAGAAAGAGGAATATCAATTCTGATAATAATTGGAATCAGAAAATGTTCCGACCTATGTGCCTATCGCAGTGACAAAGAGCCGTCTTGTTACGAGACAGTAACACACAGTCTACTGAATACACGTCGTAGGGGAAGTCATTCAGACTAGCTCTTTCTCTCTCCACCGTGACTATGACACCAGGAGATAGTTTACTAATTGTGACCCACCTGAACCATGGTGGAAACCCCCATATGATTATCAGGTTAACATTTAATCATATCAGCTAACCAGAGCATCTGATCATGGAGGAAAGACGCGGCTGACATCTAACATTACGTAACTCCCCGCTACGCTCACAGATCCTCCACACAGAACTAATGGCTTTTGACAGTCTCTCAGAAAAGGGAAATGTAAATGAACAAGGATGTTACCAGACGCTCCAGATTGATAGTATCAGAAGGTCGTGTAATGGGATCAGGTGGGGATGACGCCTCAGATAAGGTGAGGAGTAATTGAATGCAGCGTTTCACCAGGTGTCTGTATAAGAGGAGGGAGTCAGATGGCTGAGCGGTTAAGGAATCGGCTATGAATCAGAAGGTTGATGGTTCGATTCCCGGCCATGCATTTGACGTTATGTCCTTGGGCAAGGCACTTCACCCTACTTGCCTCTGAGGGAATGTCCCTGTACTTACTGTAAGTCGCTCTGGACAAGAGCGTCTGCTAAATGTCATGTAAATATACTTCTTTAAAAAAAAAGGAGGGGTTGATCGAAGCACAGGGGAAAGGTCGGGAGGCGGAAATGGATAGGCGTTGGTGTGTGTGAGAACTAAACTGCTTTTCAGATGTTTCGAATATGGTCGTAGAGAAAAAACATTCAGCCCTGACTACAGTTATTTTCTTCTCTCTTTTAAGCGACAGATGTGAATTCATCACTTATTCTCTGTCCAAAGTTTGAGGTACCTCTGAGTGTAATTGGTGAGTTCCATTTAATCAGCTCCTCTCAGGTACACCCCAGGCCAAGGTGTGTTAGCGCTGACGCACACTTCAACCCTCCTTGTCCTTTTGTAATTTGTTACCAAGTACACCCCTAAAGAAAAGTACTGGCTAGATTCTGAGAACAAAGTCCCTTAAATAGATGTCACTTCCTGCCTCGCCGTCAGATTAGTTTTTAAAAGCATTTTTTAAGTGCTTCCTGCCAAGGCATTACAATGGCTCATGGAACAGGAAGTAGTATTAGCTAAATAAGTGGAGGAGAGGGACAAAAGTGCACTCAGCGCTGAAGAGGGGGAGGCGTAGGTGTTGTGAAAATGCCCGTGTTCACCTGTCTGCTCATACGGATGATACTCTGCTGCTGATGTTAGCGCCGTCGCTGGCGAGCGATGTGGGAGTCTGAAGTCATTAGCCCACTCTGGTCAATTTGCTCCAATTGCACAGAGGGCAACTGCTGAGCGGATTCGTGTCTTTGGGTGTAGAGAGGTGAAGGACTGACTACCTTGGCTGGGCTCCGCTAAATCTAAAGATTTTTCTTTCTTTTTTTCAGTCAACTGCAATGCCAGTCTATAGAGGACGGAGGTGTAAGGAGGGGAGGGAGGAGGGAGGAGGAGAGGAGGAGAGGACCCTTCAGTTAGGAGTCCAGATGATTCAGAGGTGAATACTAAATTAAGAGATTAAATGTTGTTTAGAGCCTGGAGTGGATCCTGCTCATTTCAAATTGATATTGGAAAAATGTATGAAAAATGATATTCTGCTCAAAAAAAAACTAAAACCCACGCGATGATCACATGGCCTCCAGTGTTTGGCATGGGTCCAAAAGTCGTCCAGTTTCTTAGAAACAATCCCAGCCACAGCGCACTCACAAATTAGGCCAGTCATTCACCAGCAAGCGCAGCCAAGCGGCAATCGCGAGCCACTGCACTCACCCTAATTAAACAACAAACAAGCACCAATCCAAAAACTTGACACAAAGAAACGCTCGGGCGGTGCATTGCTATGCGCTTCCAGCGCGTGCCTGAGCTTTCGAGTCAGGATCGAGGGGTTGACTAGGTCTTTGTGAGATGTGGGATCTGTTGCACTAGTAGGGTCCTCTAAAAGGTTCACTAAGGCCTGGGTTTGTTTTGAGATCTGGCACCCGGAGCTAAGCAGATTCCGCGTGGTAATTCCAAACATGGGTCGTAATTGAGCACGGTAAGCTAGTCCGCGGCTAGTCATGTTTGTTCAGAGGGATCCAAAACTAAGTAATTACGGACGGATAATATTGTTGTTGAATGGTTTTATATCAGGGACTTAGACGTCTGTTCTGGAGTTTTCCACCACTCAGAGCAGACTTTGTGCGACTGACTAGTGAACCAGACAGACGAAGAAGACTTCTAGGTAATGGGAGGACCAAAAGGATGGAGAGGGAGAGAATATGAGGGAGAGAGAGGTGAGAGAGGGGAGAGAGAGGAGAATAAGATAGGTAGAGCAGAGGAGAGGGTTGAGAGATAGATAGAGAGAGAGAGGAGGGGATGAGAGAGAGAGAGGAGAGTATGCGCGAGATGTGAGAGCTATCAGATCGAGATATATATATCTATATATCTCATATCTATCTCTACTATCTATATATATATAGTCTAGATCAGATATCGATCTATATTCTCGCTAGTAGGGTATCTCCTATGTATCTATCTATATGTATAGATAGGCTAGGGAATCGAGCTAGAGCTAGTCTATAGATGTGAGAGATCTATCGATAGAGAGAGTCGAGGAGAGGGCTCGTAGAGAGAGCGAGATGCGAGACGAGTGAGCGACGAGACGGCGAGATCGAGAGCTATCGCTGGCGAGAGCGCGAGGGAGAGAGAGAAGCAGCTCGCGGATGTCTAGATAAAGATCGAGCGAGAGCTAGAGAGAGATCCGCGATAGTGCTAGAGACGAGAGATAGAGAAGTAGAGAGAGAGAGAGAGCTCGCGATCAGAGTCGATCTATATCTTAGATCTCGCTATCTCTATGCTCGCGCTATCGAGCTCTCTCTCTCGACCTACTCTCTCTCTCTATCTCTGCGTCTTTGCTTTTACACGGTCTCCTCATGTTCTCCCTCGATGTCAGATGTTTCCAGTCAAGATGAGTACCGTTCGCTAAACACGCAATCTAACACGACACGCGCCCCCAAACAGGAAAAATCTCAGCGATTGTCTTATGCAGATCCTCTCGGTTCTTCTGTACTTCACATGAGGACAGGAAGAGGGCTGCGCAATCGGTTGGTGATTTCCTGAACCGTCTGGTGTGGCTTGCCGATATGGTTTTGGTTATGTTTATTTGGCTATGATTTGTGTATGGTTTGAGTATGGTTTGGTTTCATGGTTTGGGTATTAAGGCGGTTCGCAGGGGAGGGGGCGGCTTTCCCGCGGGGGCCGGGGGGGGGGGGACTGGGGGGGAATAGATAAAGGTACGGAAGAAGGGCGCGGCATGGTAGGTGGGTTGGATAGAGGAACCAGGCGCTGGGATGGGAAATCAACATAGCACGTGAATGGGTCGGTGGCGTTTTGGGGGGGGGGGGGGAGTTTGAGGGGCTGTGGGTAAACACGGGAAACGGGGACAGTTTCGAAAAGAGGCCGCCTGGGCCAACAGAGTGACTAAAAGAGGGGAGGCAGTGGGAATTTGTATCGAAAAAGAGGCAAGAACGTTTACATAAATGCAACAAACCCTTGTTAATTTGTGTTCTATTGTGCCAGTGTGATGAATAATCAAAAAAAACTGTTTGACCTTTTTATGTCGAGTTGAATTTGCGCCAAAAGTTTTTCCACTTTAGCTCATTGCTCAACATTCCCGCCAAAGCTCTGAAGATACACAAACGTATATATGTGTTACGACACACACTCACTGTGCAGCAGAATGACGTGGTTGATTCTTGTTGTGAGAGTTTGGAGGGGCATAAGTTTGGCTCAGGTCATGAATCTGTCTTGTTTTCCAGGAGTTTGCTCGGACACCGTGAAAGTTGGAGTAAGTTGGTTGGGTAAGTAGAAGAAACAAATATGTATAGCAGGACAATCATTGCTAAAGCAAAAAACAACTTGGAGTCCATACCAGTGTTGGATGAAACCACATGTAAACAAGACTGCCAAAACATCTCTCATTTCTGTTCACACGATATTAAATAATAACGGGACAAAAATAAAAGTGAAGTTGGACTCCACGCCAAACTCGCTATTTCACTCTCTAAACAGCTCACAGATGGTATTGGTTTTTCAATTCTGTTCCGATTAGACTTGATTCATAAGCCCACGAAAAACCTGAGCGTGATTGAGTGAGGCTGTCAGCCAGTTTCTTGAGGACAGCATACCTCAGAGTGATGGGGAGCTGCGGGCCCATCTCAAGGTTCTGTACATTCAAAGACAGTCCGATTATGTGACCCTTCAAATGATGCGCAATCGCTAAACGTCGCCCCACTCCCTTCCTGGTCTGGATTGAGTTCGGAAATGAGGCGTTTGTTTGTGTATGAAAGGAAGAAGCAAGAAGAAAAGGAAAACTAACACAAGGTGGAATCATCCGATGTGGATCGCGGGACGCCTAAATAAGCTGAGGGTCATCGAATCGTCAGCGCTACCTCCGGTATTTGACCTGCGTATCTCGCCTTGCGCTCGCACCGATGTTAGACGAGGATGCGCAGCCGACACCGCACTGAGCAAAGGCGCCGAGGGCGCGACGAGACAAGCGCTCAGCGATGCACCCAGCAGGCCAGGCGGCGCAGTAGATAACAGCGCAAGATGGAAGAGACACGCGACAGTCTGAGCCCCAGAGGCGGTGACGAGAACAAGCCCAGGCAGGGACGACGTCGAAGGAGCGAGACCATAGAGATAACCGGCCGCCGAGCTGCGCAACATAACAGAGACAAGCTACCGCACAACGAACCTCGAAAATAGATAACACAGGCAGCAAGCGACCGAACATCTCATAACCTATCTCTCTAACCCTCACCACTCTATACACCCTCACCTCACCTCTCCTCTACTACCCTCCTCGCCATCTCGCACATACAGCTCTTGCGTTATTACCAGCCTGATCTGAAGGACGTCCAGGCGTATTACCATGGTATACATATGTGATCAGCACCAACAGCTGAGAGCACAGATGCTTTCTCATGGACAGACAGACAGAGAGAGAGACGAGAGAGAGACAGTAGAACAATGTCAATAGATGGTACGTGATGGGAGGCTGTTCAGTGGTTAGAGCCCGTCATCACAGTGGTATCACAAGGACACGAGGAAGGGAACTATGGGACATACTGGTGGAATGTTGTTACTCCTCTCTGAGACTTCAATCTTTCTACTCTCCCACCGTGACACTATCTCCTTTTCAGTCCAACTAGCTTTTCCTGTGTCTAGTCTGCAGGCTGCTGTAAAAAACATGCTCTT